>CAUYUJ010006703.1:277022-304522 GCA_963575745.1 Prorocentrum cordatum | reverse complement strand
GCCCGTTCTGGGGCCATCTTGAAGGCCACTTGGGCGTCCTGGGGGCGATCTTGGGGCCTCGCGGGCCGTCTGGGGCCGTCGCAAGGCCGAAAAGGAGCAAACACGGAAATCCTTGTAAAACCCAGGAAGATTACAAATTTTAGCCTCTTCGGGCCCTCCTGGAGGACCTCTCGGAGGCCTCTTGGGCCGTCTTGGAGGCCTCTTGGACTCTCTTGGGCAGTCTTTGGGCGGACTTGGAAGCATCTTGGAGGCTAGCTTGGGCCATCTTGGTTGTCTTGAGAGCCACCTTCCGGGTGGCTGCCGGCAAAAAAGCAAAACCCGAACCGGTAGGATCTTGCACGCCAGGCACACCTGTGGCAAGCCAACAGGTGGCGGCGGATCGTAGTGGCCTTCGGCCCATCCTGCCACCGTGCTTGGGTTGTGGGTCTGAGGCATCTTGTATGCGTGCTGGGGTGTCGTGGGGAGCCTCTCGGGAGCCTCTTGGAGGCGGTTGGGGCCTCTTGGCGGCCTCTTGGGGCCTCCTGGGCGCTGTTCGGGGCACAAATATCGAATGTTCGGTTCGTGGTCCCCTGCTTGGGCCGCTCTTGGGGCCGTCTTGGAGGCCTCCTTGGGCCATCTTGGAGCCTTCTTGGGTCGTCTTGGGGCCCGCTTGGAAGCGTCTTGGGCTGTCTTGGGTCGGTCTTGGGAGCTTCTTGAGCCGTTTTGGAGCGTCGGAAAGGCGAAAATGCGAGAAAGCAAAAAGTCTTCAAACATTTGTTGTAAAATCAGCAGTGTGGGGAGGCCTCTTAGGGCGCTTTTGGAGCCTCTTTGGGCCCTCTCGGGCCGTCTTGGAACAATCTTCTGGCGCCTTGGAGCATTTTTGGCCTCGGCAGAGCGAATACGGGGTAATTTGCTAAGGTTTGCGGCCTCTGGGACGCGAAGATAACGTAATGTACAAAGGTTTGTTCCCTCAGGGGACGCAATTTCCCTTTGTTTACTTGGGTTTCTGGCTTTTGGGACGCGACTACTGCGAAGTCTACCAAGGTTTGTTTGCCTCGGGGACGCTAGAATTTTGTAATGTACGAGGCTTATGGCTTCGGGGACGAGAACATTGCGTAATTTAATAGCGGTGATGGCCTCGGGGGCGCGAATCTCATGCATTCAAATGTGTCCCACGCCCCCCCGGGAATTCAGAGCACGCGATCCGGGAGTGCTAACGGGGCGGTTTGGTCTCTCCCCCCTGGCGCGGACTTGAACAATTTACAGCAGGACGCAGAAAGCAGGACCGTAACACTGGAAATTTGAAAAGTGCAACTGGCGCAGGGAGCAACAACTTCGTCCTACAGCCTGGTGGCCACACAAGGAGGCCGGCGGATTATGCGCGGTCTTTCGCTTCTCAGAGCCACCTAATTTCAAGATTCCGATGCAACGCAAGGGACGAAGTGCACGCGCGCGCGCGCGTCGTCGCGCGCGCATGCCGAAGCCGTTCTCCCAAACGGGACTCCGGCGCGCGCGCGTGGGAAATACTCGCACGCCCTAGCGCACGTGCTGGGGTGGAGGTGCGATCCCTGCCGAATCAGACCACGCGGGCCGCTCGCGCCCTGAGGCCGCCTGCGCACGTCGGTGTCGAAACCTTCATCGCCGACGCGTTGGCACCACCATCGTCGCCTGCGTGATCAGCGTTGGAGCCGTCATGGGCATTGCCGTCGTCATCGCCAATGTCGTCACCAGCGTCGCGGCTATCATCATCGCGTCAGCCGCTAGCGACATCCCAATGATACCGTGCCCGCCCGAGCCGCCGACTCGCGATGCGGCGGCGTCGGTCTCGCCATATTAGCCGGTCGCTCTACTCGCGAGCTTGCGAGCGCTAACACGCCGCAGAGGTGCGCCAGCCAGGGCCAAGCAGTCATCGCAATCGCCGCCGCGTGGGTTTCGCAAGCCAAGTTGCGGGAGGGTGGGCGGGGTGACTGCGCGAGCAAATGACAGTTCGGCAGGATGACTTGCACCGCGTAGATTGCACAGCATGGACAGCACCGCGTCGATTGCACCACATGGGTTGCGCACCACACAGATTGGACCACATAGTTTGCACAACATATTGCACAACATGGACCGCACCACATAAGATTCACCTTGCTGAAAGGAACAGGCTTCCCCCCTTGGCTTATTGGTCCCCCGTGGGGGCGCACAGTTTACTTACGATTCTGCCCCATCGTTCATTGTGAAAATGAGTTCGCACCATCCCAGGGAGCTCCCTTATCGCCCCCCCTCGCCCCCCCGCCTCATCCTTGTCGAGCCCGATTTTCACAAATTCGCAATTTCCAGCGGTTTCCAAATATTGTGATGCAGCAGTGAACGGAACGTCCACGCGCGCGCGTCGTCGCGCCCGCATGCCGAAAATTGCTCAACATCATTAAGTGCCGTACGGATTTCAAGATCGAGGTTCTCGACCACGTATAGACAAAAATGGTATTGTGGAAATGCGTTTCAGAAAAATCTGCCCGCGCGGTCTTGGGAAATTTTTCGAACACCAAAGGTTGCGCAATATTTTCGGAAAGTGCGGTTTCACTGGCCTTTCGCGCGCGCGTGTGGGAATCATTCGAGCGCCTTTTAGCGCGCTTGTTGGGTGCGATCCGTGTCAAAGTTTAGTACGCGGGCCACTCGCGCGCGTCGGCCGCGCGCGCATGTCGAAATGGTTCGACGACCTTCATTTCCCAGCGGCACGTGGACATCATCGCCATCGGAGTGCCCAGCATCAGCGCCGTCATTGGCCGTGCCGTCGGCATCGTCATCATCGTCACCACCATCGCTACTAGTATCACCGCTTCCGCCGTTGCCGACGTCACCACGATACCACGCCCACTCGAGCCACAGACCCGCTTTGAAGTGGCCACGCGTCAGCGCGGCAGTGTAAAGCGCTGGTGCGCCCCCATCAGTCAGCGCCACCGCGTCCGCGTCGCTTGCGCCAAACCTCATGGTCGCCCTGCGCGCGAGCTGGCGCGCGCGTTCGCTCCCGCGGCCGCAGAGATGCGCCAGTCAGTCCCAAGCTGTCATCGCAATCGCCGCTGCACGGGTTTTGCAAACCCAGCTGCGGGTCTGCGCGGGAAGTGCATTTGACAGTTCCAAGCACTTCATAGTTGGGTGCACCACATAGAGGGCACCACATGGACGGACCCACAAAGATTGCTACACATAGATTGTACAACATATATTGCACACCGGTCAGTTTACAACATGTGTTGCACCACGTAGGTTGCATCACATAGCGTGTTCCACTTGCATTGCACAACATATACCGCTCGAAACACACCGTGTGGTGTCGACGCTGGCTAATACATGCGTTTGCGCATATACACGTACAGGCCTTTAGGAATCACACACACGCACACACACACACACACACATACACACACACACACCGCAGGCGCCGATGGCAGGACCCCCAAGATTTCACGCGCACAAGCAAGGCGGGTGGGTGGCAGGTGCGTCGGGGGCGAGTCGTGAGCGGATCGCAGGGTGGGTCGCGGGCAGGTCGCGGGGTGAAACGCGGGTGGGTCGCGATAAGACACGCCACGCTGCAGCAGTTGGGATAGACACTGCTGCTTCAGAGTCATGATGGTGCTCTTGTGCAGCCAGCACTTGCATAATGCATCTTTTATGTATCATGATCTTCCTTCCCTAGCCCCCCTCTCGCTTCAGCTGATCTTCCAGCGTCGGGCCAGGTCAAGTTCGAAGGCCTCCCAGACCCTCGCTCTTCGCGGCCCCACGACTGGGACCGGCCACCCGCCAGCTGTTTCTCTCCAGGAGGAGGAGGAGGAGGAGGAGGAGGAGGAGGAGGAGGCAGCGGAGGGCGGTCGATTGAAGTGGGAACGACACATATCACAGGTGAGCGTGCCAATGTGTGGCCAGGAGTTGTGTGGGGAGATGGGAGATGGAGGAGAGGGAGGATCAGCAGGAGGATTGACGAGTATCTTGTTCGTGACCACCCCCTGCCTCTCCCAGGGGTTTGCCCCCCGGTCTCACTGCGTGCGCTTGGACCAACCCCTCGCCCAACTCGCCCCAGAGCCCCTCGTGAGCCGTCGGGAGGTCGTCGTCGATGTTTCTGATCGCTCTTGGACCGTCTGGGACCATGTGGAGCTTCGTGGAGGCAACCCGGAGCGCTCCTGGAACGCTCTTGGGGCCGTTTTCGGAGCCCTCTTGGGCCGTCTTGGACGCCTGTTGGCCCATCTTGGGCCTTCTAGGGGTCTGTTGCAGGGGCTTCGTTTCTGGGCCCTGGACCCCCCTCCGGGGCCCTCGGGGCGCAGCATGCCAGCAAACCGGCACCAGCTGTACCATGCTCCAGCGCTTGATTTTTCCGAGCAGGGCCGGGTCCCAGAGTTTCAGCTCTTGATGGGTTTGAAGGAGGAGTCAGCTCCTGATGGGTTTGAAGGAGGAGGAGGAGGAGGAGGAGGAGGAGGAGGAGGAGGAGGAGGAGGAGGAGGAGGAGGAGGGGGAGGAGGAGGAGGAGGAGGAGGGGGAGGAGGACCCGCTCGGCCAAATTCCATCCGTCTTCTGAGCAAGGACGGGTCCCAAGTGCAGAGCCCCGAGACCGTATTCCGTGTGACGTGACCCCCCGCGTTGCCCTTCCTCAGCGCCCTTCCCCCAGGGCGTCTCTCGCCTGCCTAGCCCAGGCAGCCCTTGGCGTTCCATCGCGCCCCAGCTACTGGGGGGACGGCTGCGGATCCAGATGCAGCAGCGTATGGAGTGACGAGACGCGAGGGCCAGGGAGTGCAGCGAGGGGGACGAATTATAACAGCCGGAGTGTCTCTGCTGTTGACGTCTGGGGTCTCTTGCCCAGCAGCACCGCATCCCGAGGTCGCGGTGCTTTCTGGTCGGCACGCCCAGCGGGCATCGGTGCGTGCGGATCGCTCTGCAGCCTCTGGCTCGAATTCTAGCGTTCAGCCGGGCGTGTCCTTCTACAGGGGAAATCTTCAATAATAGTAAGAAAATGATCTGGGGACGATTTTCTGAGTAAGTTTGAGCATTTTTGGAGTATTTGTTATTTGAATATCTTTCATTTTTCGCTCACAATCCGCCTGTAGGGGGACATACCCGACCTAATTCTAGCGGATCGTTGTTTATCTTCATTTGCAGCCGAGGGTGAGGGCAGGATTTTCGGCGAAGCGTCGGCCTGCGATGGGGTGCGCGGCGAACACGGCTGTGACCGCGTCCGAGCAGGAGCGGGCGGATTGCCGAGAGTTCCCCAGCATTCACAAGTCATGCCCCAATTTCCACAGGCGCTACCTGTTGCAGGAGAAGATCGGGGAGGGCAGCTTCGCTTGCGTTTATAATTGCAGGAGGATCGACAGACCTGAGGACGAGGTCGTCGTGAAGATCACGGATCTGAGGAGGTCCAAGGAATGCCAGGGCTATCCTCACGACTTATGCCTCTCATGGTTGCAGCAGGAGGCGTCTCTGCTCAAGGCCGCGGGTGACCGGGAGCATTGCTGCAAATTCATCGACTCGATGTTCGACCAGCGCTTCTACTATCTGGTCATGGAAAAGTGCAGCACGACGCTACGCCAGGCCCTGGAGCGTATGCCAGAGCTCACGGAGCGGACTTTGGCGACGGTGGTGAAGCAGATGTTTATCGCCGTGTCCGAAGTGCATGCTCTCCGAATTGTGCATCGCGATGTGAAGCCAGACAGTTTCTTGTGCGTGGGTCCAGAAGCTACTGTGAAGCTCTCTGGCTTTGGGTTCGCGCGCAGGGTTCCTTCGGGCGTCTCGACCATCCGAGGAGTGTTCGGGTCGGCGCCTTTCATGTCGCCAGAGATGATCACGGGCCTTGGTTATGCAGCCCCCACGGACATCTGGTCCCTCCAGAAGAAGAACGATTTGCATAAGCATGACTCTTCGGAGCCCCGCGCAGATTTCTTGGATCAGCGATGGGCCCCCCCTGGCGCCACCGGGCAGCGCCGATTGTGGCGCCCATGGGGGCCCAGCGCCGATCCGTGAAATCCGCGCGGAGCTTCGACAGTTTCTGTGTGCGCAGTTTGTTTCTTCTCCTGCCCTCGGCGTCGTCCTCTACGTCCTGCTCTGCGGCGAGTTTCCCTACACGCCCGGGAGCACCTGCAGGAACTCCAGGGGTTGACCTGAACGGTGTTTGGTCGATTTCGTAGGCTGTGTTTGTGTCGATGCCGTTGTGCAGCAAAGGCGAATTCAAGACAAGACGAGGAAAACCTAAAACAAACCGAAAACGAAAAACACCGTTTAGGTCCAGCCCTGCAGGAACTCCATGAGGGCCGCGGTCGCCCGCGGCGTGCCCCCGCCCAGGTTCGCCACGGCCGTGGCAGGCGCCCGGCTGTCCGCGGAGGCGGAGGAGCTCCTGCGGGCGCTGCTCCAGCTGGAGGGAGGAAGACCAGCACAGGGATACACATTTGTTCACGTCTGATTCTTCGATTGAAAAATGTTTGGGGGGGCAAGATCCTGTCATTTCTAATGTTTCTATCCTGGGCCTCTTCCTGGCCACTGGGGGGCCAGGAACAAATAGAAAAACGAGCACGATTAGAAATGAGCACGATTGGCAGTGAACGACGTGTACAGATTTTCGTTCGGATGCAGCTCCTGCGAGGTCGCATTCAGATTGTGCCCTGGTCCGAAGTCCAGTTTACTCCCGCTCAATCCCGCTCGATCCGGCCCAATCCCGCTTAACATCCCGCGCAATCTGGCGCAATCCCGCTCAATCCGAGGCCCATTCTGGCGCAGCAGCCCCCCAGTGGGGCTCTATCCCCCGTGCAATTCTTCCGACGAAGACCTCCCAGTAGTTGCCTCCTGAATTTTCGGAGTCGGGGCCTCCAGGACCAGGACCACTGCAAGCTAGGACTTCAAGAGTTCCACCTGCAGAGACCGGAACATGCAGGATGTCTCGACCCACGGGTGCAGTTTTGCTCCGGCGCGCCAAGACTGGGGCACGGTGGGGAACGGTGGGGAAGGCAGGACTGTCCTCGAGGAGATCTCTGGAGATGGGGCTCGCACCCTCTCGGAGAGAGCCGATAGACTGCCCCAGAGGGCGCCAAGATGGCTCAAGAGAGCTCCTTCAGAGTTTCGAGACGTACCTGCTTTGTGGGTCAGAGTCCTCATGGATGCTTCTTGGGTTCTCTTCGGAGGGCTCTCGGGAGACTCTGGGGAGCAGTTTTGAAGCCTCTTCGGGGCCTCTTTGGGGCTTCCTGAGGGCCTGTTGGGGCTTCCTGAGAGCCTGTTCGGTGTCTTGGGAGCCTCTCTTACAGCCTCTTGGGGTCTTTTGGGGGGCCATCAGGGGCCTTTGGAGGCTTCCTGGGCGCCTCTTGGAGCCGAGAGCTCGAAATGTCTGTTCGGGTTCCTCCTCTGGCCCCTCTCTTGGGGCCGTCGTGGAGGCCTCTTGGGCCGTCTCCGGGCCATCTTGGGCCGTTTGGGGGCCCTCTTGGAGGCTTTTCTGTGCCGTGTTGGGGCGACCTTGGGGCATCTTGGGCCGTCCAGGGTGCTTGGCAGCTCGAAATGGCGGTACCGCCAACATCGTCCGAAAACACATGCAACGTCTTTGTTTGTTTCAGTCTTCGGGGCCTCTCGAAGTCCTCTTGGAACCCTCCTGGAGCGTCTTGGGCGCTTCTTGGGCCGTCTTGGGACCAACGTGGGCCATATGGGAACGCTCCTGGCCTGAGGCCGTGGGGCGTGCCACCCTTTGGCGTCTCACTGGGGCGCTCGGGGGCTCCGAGGCCGCGCCCAGGAGTTCGGGCATCTTTGACCCGAACTTTCGGGCCGGGCGAAAGGGGGGGATTGGGAAAGGGGGGGTTACGAAATTTGCTGCATGCAGCTGGTTTCGGCCTCACCGAGGTGCCCATTCCTCGATACATGGCCGCCTCCGGCGCCGGGAGGCGCCAGGAAAACCAGCTACGTGAGCTGATTCTCAAACCCCCCCTTTGCTATCCCCCCCTTTCGCCCGACCCGAAACTTGCCGGGACTGTGCCGGGACCTTGCCGGGGTACTCTTCGTCCGCGGACCCCCAGGGGCCGCCACGCGCGTGCGAATTGGAAACGCTGTTCCATCCTTGCCAGAACTCTGTAGCACGCCTCTGGCCCGTTGGGCCGGTGAATCAGAGTCCCCGTCTGCGAGGCGTCGACGGACGTCCGCACGGATTTATCGGATCGGTGCTGGATCCCCTGGGTCGGACGAAGGAGTGGATAGATCAAGGGGGCGATACGGACTCTGCTGCGTGCAGCAGGTTTCGGCCCCGCCGTTGGGCGCATTCCTGTATTCCGGAGGGCAAAAAACACAGACTTAATGAATCGTCGACTCTCCAGAACATATGTTAAAATATGGGGAATGGAAGACAAAAAAACAGAAAATATGGGAAAACATTAGGAATCCTTGTATTTGTGTCTATTCATTTGTGTGTCCCAGGGCCCCTTCACTTTCGTCTGACCCGGATCCCCCTCCCTGGCGCGGCGCCAGGGGGCTCCATTGGACTATCGCCGATCCGAGGTTTCCGCGCCCATCTCTGGAAGTCTATACCCATCGGTCGTTGAAAACTGGTACTTTTGGGCTCCCAGTTCCCCATCTATTTTAGCCGCCTTCCTGCCTCGAGAGGCGAGCGGTTGTCCCTGCTCCCTCTTCTTCAGGAGGCGGGCGGAAATCCGATCTGCTTTTAGCGCCTTCCTACTTCATGGTTCTGCCTACATCTTCCGACCGACGAATACACATGGTTCATTTCTAATTATTCCAAAATTCTTTGATTTTTGGGGTGGCCAGGATCCTTTCATTTCTACGTGTTCTATCCTGGGCCTCTTCCTGGCCACTAGGGGGCCAGGATACAATGAGAAACGAGCACAATTAGACATGAGCACGATTAGAAATGAACGACGAGTATGTCTGTGCCGGCGTTTCTTCTCCCGCGGTCGGGATCCCGAGACGAGGCCGCAGGCGGCAGGTGCACTCGCCTTCGGGTGGTTCCGAGCGGCCGCGGAGGAGGCGCCCGTGGGGGAGCTGCCCTCCCTCCGGGGCGCCCTCTTCGCCGCCGACCGCGCGGGCGCCTTCGGGCCCGCTGGCGGCAGCCGCCCGCCCAGCGCGCACAAAGGCCGGCCCATGCCCGTGGTGCTGCAGGAGCTGCAGGAGAAGCACCATCGAGGAAGGGAAGACTGCGCCACTGTGCACTGTCGGATGTCCGCGGGAAGGTCACGACTCGGCGCCGGCCCCTCCTTTCCGGCGCCGCCCCCCGCGCCGCCCCCGCGCTCCCTGCGCCTGAGGGAGCGGCGTCCGGCGCCGATCTCCAAGAAGTCCGCACGGACGCCCGAAAGTTCACGTCGGTGCAGGTTTTTCTTCTGGCCGGCGGAAGGAGGTGCACGGCTCCACGCGCAATTCGCGTGACTGGGGCGGCCGCACAAGCTCCCCAGCGCGATCGGATGCGAGGGCGCCCCCTTGCCCCCCAAAGTATCCCGAGGGTCTGCTATCTCCGTGCGCACGGGCTCCTCACGCTGGTCGCCTTGGCGTGGTCATCAAGACGTGACGCCACCCGTGTGCTGCTTGAGGCAGGTTTAATCTACCCAGTCTTTTCGCACGCATGCGACAAACGAGGAGACCGGGAGGATGTGCGCAGCTCTGCCGCGCCAAGTGTCTTGACGTTGGCGACGTTGTGTTGCGATTGTCTTGGCACGCGCGTGCGAGTTCCAGTCTGTGAGCTCCACGCCGTTCAGGGCATCTTTCTGCGACGCCCAGGAGAGGCCAGGAATTTTCAGGAGGCTTGCGCCATCCCGCCGACCCCCAGAAGTGGAGATCTCCGGCTTCGGATTCGGCACGTGCTGTTGGCGATGTCCCGCCGTGCTGCCTGTGTGCAGTTGCCGCTGATTCGTCTTCCCCTCTCTCTGCGTCTGTCGCCGGGCTTCCTCGGGGGCTCGGGGGCGGCCTCGTGGGAGCTCTGTCAGAGCTGCTGGGGGGGGGGGGGAAACTTTGGGAGAAATCTGAGGGCCTCTTTGGGGGCCTCGTGGAGGCAATGTTTGGGAGTCGTGGGGGCGATTTTGCGGGGAAGGGTTCCCGGGGCCCCTACAAGTTCCCCCTCCCGGGCCTCGTATTCGGCCCGTCTGAGCACCCTCTCGAGATCTTTTTATGTCGGGCCTGTCCCTCTACAGGAGGGAGATTCAAAAATAGTCAAAGCAAAAGTATGGCGGCGATTTGTTTTAATATGTTGGACCAATTCTTGAATGTTGTTTGGGTATTTGTAGTTTTCGCCCAAAATCCCCCTGTAGGGGGACACGCCCGACCTAAAGATAAAGGTTTGCCCTGTTTGGGGCCTCTAGGGCAATCTTAGGTGTGGGGGGGGGGGGTCCAGAATCCCGAGAAGGCGATCACGCGAGCATGTTCAAGAACATTTGGAACATTAGTGATTCGTGCCCGGTGCCCTCTTGGGGGTTCTCTTTGGGCCCGATTGGGTCGTCTTGGGAAGTCTTGGGCCGTCTCGAGCTATCTTCGGGCTCCTTGAGGCCTCTCCAGCACGTTGGAGCCCTTCTTGGGGCCATCTTAGCAGACACCTGGGGCACCGAGGGAACAACGGGTGGTGGGTTTGGGGGCGCCGATGGCCTGATGGCCCCAGGGGTGCATCGACGAGTCTGTCCATCCCCCGTTCCCCGCCCCCCTCTAACGGATTTTGGATACCTGGGGAGGGGGATGATGATGATGATGATGATGATGATGATGATGATGATGATGATGATGATGATGAGGATGAGGATGAGGATGAGGATGAGGATGAGGATGAGGATGAGGATGAGGATGAGGATGAGGATGAGGATGATGATGAGGATGAGGATGAGGATGAGGATGAGGATGAGGAGGAGGAGGAGGAGGAGGAGGAGGAGGAGGAGGAGGAGGACGGGCACGGCCAATCATCTCACACGCCTTCTCACCCCCAGCAAGCGACGGTCGGCGGATTGCTCCAGTCTGGGAGGTCCACGGCGTTCGGGACATCCTGCGAGGCTGAGGGTAGTGCATGATTTGAATGCTGAGGTATTGTGTTTCGGTGTTGCATGCACGTGTGCGCACGTGTACATTAATGTGCGCCTCGTGCCTTGTCGCTCCGATAAGTTTCGGAAAGGCAGGGTCGGTGCTGATGGGGACCTCGTCGCAGCTTTCTCGGTCAGAGGGGCTTCGCAGGCGAGGCTCTCGATTCTCATTCCCTGTTAACACACAACCCGTAGCATTCCACCTTTTTGCCCTGTGTGGCGGCATGCCAAGCAGCCGTCGGGGCCTTTTCTTGTGTTCCTTCTGGCCCAGTCTGCCCTGCTGCAGCTGGCGATCGTTTTGGGTCCAGGCCTCGCACGGGATGCCCAGTCCCCGTGTTCCTCTGCGGGTGGGTGGTTCGGTCGATCAGGGCAGCTTTGGCCACTTGGGGACCCTGGCACCACCACAGGTCAACTATTGCGGCGTAAACTGGAGGCCTGGAAATGGGCGCCAACACCGGCGCAGGGGTTTGCCTCCTCAGGGGGAAGATGATCCTAGAATTCGGTGTTGGTGGGAATATGGCGGTCACCTTGGAAGCCAGGATATTACCACCATCATCGAGATCGGGATCTTCTTCCCTCGTTGGACCCACACCGCCGATATTGGTGTTGGTATCAACCTCCAGGCCTGTCATTAAACCATCTCCCTCGTTCATACCCCGCCGTCTCGTTGATAATCATCGTTCTCCTCAGTGCTCCGATTGAGCTGGCAGAGCGGGATTCACAGCGGGCTGGCTTATGCGAAAGCCGGCACCGATTGCTACAATATGTTGTTGGGCCGTTCAGGCGTTTTTGAGGGTTTGAGGAGGTGAATGGGGCACGAAACATGTGAAGGGTGTGCGGACATGAGGCTCCCGTAAGCACTCTTGAGGAACCAGTCGAGGGTCACTCTGGTCCATGGGGCTCGAAATGCGTGAGAGGCGTGCTGATGGGTCCGCTCAGGGGTCCACGAGGCACGCAGTGCGTGAGGGATACACCCGACTGAGGCCCCCTTGAGCCCTCTTGGGCGTCCGCTGAGCGCCTCTTGAGGTTCCTCGGTCGGGCACGAGGTGCGCGAGGGGTATCATCGAGGCCCACGTGGCCCTGGGAACGCTGATGAATGCTATGTGGTCCGCGCCCTGGGATGATGGGCCTGTTTTCCACCACCACCACCACCACCGTAAGTTGGAATTTGAGGGGGTCCTCTTTCCTCCTCCTCCACCTCACCCTCCTCCTCCTCCTCCTCCTCCTCATCCTCCTCCTCCTCCTCCTCCTCCTCCTCGTACTCCTCCTCCTCGTCATCCTCCTCCTTCCACCCCAAACTTATGGTGGTGGTGGTGGTGGTGGAAAACAGGCACATCATGGGCGCTCGTGAGCGGGGAACGTGTCCACACCCACGGTCTCGCGGGTCGGGCCCTTGGGCCGCGATCCCACGGATACGGGGTGGTTTCTGTTGCAGACGCCCCGCGCGGAGAGCATTCGGGCGACCGCGCGTTCACGGAGTCGCGTCCCGGCATCCAGACCGCGAGGGCGTGGGTATGCGTATGCTTGCCGCTCTCGAGGAGGATCGAGCCCATCAGCCGACTGAATGCGGGCGGCCACGCCCAGAACAAGTGGCACGCGTGCTCTGGCTCTTGCACGTTTGAGGAGAGAAGGAAGAGGAGGCGCAGGTGGGGGGATCGAGGAGACTCGGAGGAGGAGGAGGGGCAGGTGGGGCCAGAGCGCCCCGGTGCTGAATCAGCGGTTGTCGATTGGGACTTGCTCGAATGAGTTTTGTTTGACAGCTGAGGCGCGGTAGATTTTTCGAGGCTGGGTCAGGGGGGGAGGTTGGGTCCAGGGATAGGGCGGGGCGAGGGGGGCTGGGGCCAGTGCCAAGGGAGCAGGCTGGGTCCAGTGCCAGGTCCAGGGGGGCGAGGGGCGCTGGGGCCAGGTCCAGGGGGGGAGGCTGGCTCCAGTTCCAGGACCAGGACAAGGGGGACGACGACGAACGAAAATAAAGCTTCCAAGGGGGGCTGGGGACAGGGCCAGGGTAGGAGGCTGGGTCGAAGGCCAGGGCCAGGGCTGCGACGACGAGCGAAAGTGAAGGGTCCTGGGCGAGGGGAGCTGGAGCCAGGGCCAAGGGAGAACGATAGGTCCAAGGACAGGGCCAGGGGGGCGACGACGAGGGGGGCTGGGGCTAGGACCAGGGTGAGAGGCTGGGTCGAGCGCCAGGACCAGGGGGACGACGACGAACGAAATTAAAGGGTCCGGCGCGAGGGGGGCTGGGGAAAAGGGCCAGGGGAGGAGGCTGGATCCAGGGCAGGGCCAGCGGGGCGAGGAGGGCTGGGGCCACAACCAGAGGGGGGGGGTGTTAGGTCCAGTGACAGGACCAGGGGAGCGACGGCGAGGGGGGGCTGGGGCTAGGATCAAGGGGGCAGGCTGGGTCCAAGGCCGGGGCCAGGGAGACGACGACGAACGAAAATAAAGGGTCTGGCGCGAGGGGTGCTGGGGCCAGGGCCAGTGGGGGAGGCTGGATCCAGGGCCAGGGCCAGCGGGGCGAGGGGGCTACGACGAGCGAAAATGGGTTTCAGTGCCAGGGCCGGGGGGGCGACGACGAGCGAAAATGAAGAGATCCGAGCTCTTGAACACGACTGTGCAAGATAATAAAAGGGCCGCGGCGGAGGGGGCGCTATGGCTGGTGGATGAGGGGATGCGGAGGGGGCGCGCGGGGGGTGGCGGGGGGGCGGCGTCGTGCCGAAGTACAATGGTCGGGGCGGAGGGGGCGCGCTGGCTGGTGGGCGAGGCGATGCGGAGGTGGCGCGGGATGGGGGGGGAGTGCCGTGCCGAAATGAAATGGTCGGGGCGGACGGGGCGCTCTGGCTGATGGGTGGGGGGGTGCAGAGGGGGCGTGCGGGATGGGAGGGGGGCGGTGCCGCGCCGAAATGAAGGGGTCGGGGCGGAGCGTGCGCGCTGGCTGGTAAGTGGGGCGATGCGGAGGAGGCGTTCGGGATGCGGGGGGAGCGGCGCCGTGCCGAAAAAGCAATGTCGGGGCAGCGGTGGCGCGCTGGCAGGTGGGTGGGGTAATGCGGAGGGGGCGTGCGGGATTGGGGGGGCGTGCCGACATGAACAGGTCGGGGCGGAGGGGGCGCACTGGCTGGTGGGCGAGGCGGGCTGGGTGATGCGGAGGCGGTTTCATGGGGGGAGGGGCGGTGCCGTGCCGCAATAAAGTGGTCGGAGCTCTGGACACCCTGTGCAAGATAATAAAAGGGTCGCACGGGGATGGGGGGCCCGGGGGTAGTGCCGTGCCGAAATGAAAGGGTCGGGGCGGAGGGGGCGTGCTGGCTGGTGGGTGGGGGGATGCGGAGCGGGGGCACGCCGCATGGGGGGGGGGGCTGCCGAAATAAACGGTCGAGGCGGAGGGGGCGCGTGGGTGGGGAGGGGGGGGGGGGGGGGGGCTGCCGAAATAAAGGGTCGGGGTGGAGGGGGGGCGCGCTGTCTGGTGGGTGGGGGGGGATCCAGAGGGGGCGCGTGGGATGGGGTGGTGGTGCCGTGCCGAGATGAAAGGGTCGGGGGGAGGGGCGCGCTGGCTGTGGTGGGGGTGATGGTGTGTGGGCGCGTGGGGGATGGGGGGGGGGGGGGGCGTGCCGTGCCGAAATACAAAGGTCGGGGCAGAGGTGTCGCGCTGGCTGGTGGGTGGGGATGCGGAGGTGGCGCGCGGGATGGGGGGGGGTGGGAGCGTGCCGACATGATTAGGTCGGGGCGGAGGGGGCGTGCTGACTGGCAGGTGGGGAGGATGCGGAGGTGGCGCGTGGGGGGGGGGGGGGGGGGGGCGTGCCGATATTGGGGTCGGGGCAGAGGGGGCGCGCCGGCTGGTGGGTGGGGGGGATCCAGAGGGGGCGCTGGCGGGCGGGGGGGATGCGGAGGGGGCGCGTGGGATGGTGGTGGGGGGGGCATGCCGAAATGAAAGGGTTTGGGCGAAGGGGGCGCGTTGGCTGGTGGGTGGGGTGGATGCGGAGAGGGGGCGCGCGGGATGGGGGCCGGGGGGGCCGTGCCGAGATCAAAGGGTCGGGGCGGAGGGGCGCGCTGTCTGGTGGGTGGCGGGGGTGCGGAAGGCGCGCGCGGGATGGGGGGGAGTGCCGTGCCGAAATAAAAGGGTCGAGGCGGAGGGGGCGCGCTGGCTGGTGGGTGGGGGGATCCGGAGAGGGCGCGTGGGTGGGGGGGGCGGGATGCTGTGCCGAAAAAAAGGGTCGAGACGAGGGGGCGCGGTGGCTGGCTGGTTGGGGGGGGATAGGGTGGGGGAGATGGGGGCGCGCTGGGGGCGCGCTGGCTGGTGGAATGGGTGGGTAATGGAGGGGGTGCAGTGCCAAAATAAAGTGGTCGGAGCTCCAGCTACCCTGTGCAAGATAGTAAAAGTCCATCAGCCACGCGCAGAGGGGCTGGGGGGAGAGAAAAGGGGCAGCTTCTTAGAAGCACCCCTGCTTCTTAGAAGGCGCGGGCCTTTCCTATAGATGTAGGGCTGGCGCCTTCTAAAAAGCAGTTTTTTCTCGGAAGCTTTCCCCCTCCTCCCCCCTTGTGCGAGCCGCCAAATTTCAGATTCGTCCTCAGCGGCACCTTCCAGCCTGTGCAGGTCAACTTCGGCCACGGCCGCCTTGCTCCCGGTTGGTTCCCACAGGGTGCCTGTCACATTGTTCTTTGATTGCTCCACGGAGGGCAAGAACCCCAGATGTTCTTTTGGGGGGGACCTTCCTGGGGGCCACCTAGCGTATCTGTTCGAATATAGTTCGACTCTTGCTCGACTCGGGGTCGACCCCAGTTCCACACAACCTCAAGACTCCGCAGTTTGCATCGGGGTCGACTTAAGGTCGGCTCAACTTTGTCGACATCGCACGTTGCATCGGGATCGACTCAAGGTCGACTCTTCAGCTCAACTCAGGGCCGACTCAACTTCGACGAACACCGCACGCTGCAATCGGGGATTGGTAGAGACCCAACATGTCCAAGTCGATTGGCTAATCGGGTCCAGGGGCTAGTTTTCAGTCGGGCCTGTCCCTCTACAGAGGAGATATCCAAACATATATAAAACATAGTCTGGGATGATTAAACTATGTTTGAATATATGTTTGAAAATGTTTGGTGTATTTTTTCGACCAACACCCCCTGCAGGAGGACACGCCCGACCTAAGGCTAGTTACACCTTCTCGTGAGGGTAGTGCAGCCGCCATGTTTAGCGAGCCTGCCTGGAATGTTTGCAGCATCGCACTGGCAGGACTTGCCAGTGACGCTGCCCCCCCCCCAGGCCCAGCGCCCAGCGCGCGAAGCCTGTCATCTACACAGCGAGGGAGAGAGAGAGAGAGAGAGAGCGGCCCAGCGCCCTGTCATGTAAACAGCGAGAGACAGAGAGAGGGAGAGAGAGAGAGAGAGAGCTGCATGCACACGTTTTCGATAGTTATTGGGAATCTCGGTTTGGAGGTTCTGGCGGTCGCGCCCGTTGGGACGGCGAATTTGCATAAGCATTTGCTGGGCTTTTGCTCTCGGTCAGGGGGCGGCCACATGCGAACCCTACCTCTACCACCCTCGACTTCTGAGGCGGAGGGTGGGGCTCACTTCTCTCGGGCAGCTCCCGAGCGAAGTGAACCCCGCCCTCCCCCTTGGAAATCGAGGGGGTAGGGCTGGGGTTCGCATGTGGCCCCCTAGCTGGGACGGCGAATTTGCACCAGCACCTGCCGGGCCATTGCCCGCGGTGCTCTTACCAACGGATTCCGTCGTCGCGCCGAGCGGCGGCGCCGCCCCGTCAGCTTCGTCACACGGCAGCTTGCTCGTGCGTGACCCAGAGAGGCCGCTCGCCGAGGGAGCCTCTGCTGCGGGTACTCCTCCTGCGCCTCCTACGCCTCGCATCCTTCGATGCTCGTTTTGGGGCCCTTCAGGGGCACACCTACTGGACCTGTCCGACTCCAGTTCGACTCCATTTCGAAACCTGTTCGATTCAAGTTTGACTCAAGTTCGACTCGAGTTCGGCTCAGGTTCGACTCAGGTTCGACTCCGGTCGACTCAGGTTCGATTCAGTTTCGACTCGAGTCGACGGACGTTCGACGCAGCTTCGACGCACGCGAATGAGCATCTAATCATCATCCCGAGTCGCTGTCGCCGTCAGCCGAGTTGGTAGCCCTGCCTAGGGGGTGGCGGCGGCAGGCAGTGGCAGTGCCGACGCGCGCCCAGAGTCTGTCGAGGCATGAGAGTACAGGCCCGACTTGTCCGGCAAATGCTCCGGGGGGGTGTATTGTGCTCAGGGGAAGCTGAAGCACCGCTCAACGATGTGCTGGAAACCTATCCCGCCGGGTCGGCCCTTTCTGTTTTTCGGTGCACTTCAGATTCGGCTTCGGCTTCGGTTGTGGGGATGCCGTGAAGCGCCTCGGGGCCAGCCCGCCCGAGTCGATGTATTGCTCACATGCGTGCCCCTCCCCCTGATCATCCTCCTCCTCCTCCTCCTCCTACTCCTCCTCCTCCTCCTCCTCTTCCTCCTCCCCCTCCTCCTCCTGCCCCTCCTCCTCCTCCTCCTCCTCCTCCTCCTCCTCCTCCTCCTCCTCCTCCTCCCCCTCCTCCTTCTTCTTCTCCTCCTCCTCCTCCTCCTCCTTCTCGGCCTCTCTTCCCTCCTCCGCCTCTTGCCCCTCTCTTCTCTACTCCTCCGCTCTTCCTTCCTCTCCGCCTCTCCTCGTCCTGGTCGCACTCCTCCCGCTACCGCCCCTCCACCTCCTCCTCCTCTTCCTCCTTCTCCTCCTCCTCCTGCTCTCTTCCTCCTCCTCCTCCTCCTCCTCCTCCTCCTCCTCCTCCTCTCCTCCTCGTCCCCCTCCTTCTCGTCCTCCTCCTGCTCTTCCTCCTCCGCCTCCTCCTCCTTCTCCTCCGTCGCCTCCTCCTCCTCCTCCTCCTCCTCCTCCTCCGCGCTTCTTTTCTTTGCTCCAGCGCGGCGCCCTTCGCCCACTGTCGGCCAGCGCGAGGACCGCCGTCACGGGCGAATGTTGGGTGGTCGCCGTTTGCCCTCTGCTCCCCCCCAGCGTGCTCTCGGTGGAGCGCGGGACACGGCCCCGTGAGACCCGACAGAGGAGGGACATCGACCACTGCCACCGAGAACCCATCGGTGAGGGACTGGCCCCTGGGCGGTGGCACGCCTGATTCGGCCACGCGCGGGGGTGGGGGGAGGAAGGCAGGCTGCTGAGAAGTTTCCCTGCTTCCTGGAAGGCGCCGGCCTTCTCTGTGTAGATGCAAGGACGGGGCCTTCTGAGAAGCGGCGTCCTTCTAGGAAGCCTTTCTCCCTCCCCCGAGGAGGGGGAGGAGGAGGGGGAAGGAGGAGGAGGAGGAGGAGGACGAGGAGGACGAGGAGGAGGAGGAGGAAGAGGAGGACCCCGCTCCCTGGGTCGAGCCTCCCCCCCCCTTTGCGCGCCGCCAGACCACACTCCTCGGTGAGGGACCGGTCCCTGGGCGGTGGCACGCCGGGTCGTCGTCTCGTCTTGGGGTGGCGCTCGGGCGTGCTGTCGCCCAATGGTCGGCCCCCCTCCTGATGGGTTCTCGGCGGTGGTGGGCCGCGGTTCTCCTCTGAGTCACTGCGCTTGGCATGGAGTGAGCTCCTCCTCCTCCTCCTCCTCCTCCTCCTCCTCGTCCTCCTCCTCCTCCTCCCCCTGCTCCTCTTCCTCCTCCTCCTCCTCCTCCCCCTCCCCCTCCCCCAGGGGTGGGCGCCCTCGGGGAAGGGGTCAAACTAGAGTGCCTGTCGACCCCAGGGTCAGACGCCTCTAGGGTCGCGGCGTCCTCCTCGTCTCCATTCCCTTCCGCTCATCCTTTGCTCGCTCTTGCCATTCATCACTTCACTGGAAGCGCATGCCTCTTGGCGTTCGTTTTCGGTGTGCGCGCCAAGCTGCACACTGTCGATCAGCGCAATGCAAGCCCAAGAATTGTACACATTCCCTGGGGCGAATAATAAAATATGATTCGGCGGCCCAAGATCGCCAGGGACGTCGGGCGACTAAAAGCGTGACGGCGAACCGACGACGACAAACGGCGACGGCCGACTTCGACGACCGACGACGACGACGACGACGACAATCCCCCGAGAAGGATAAATCTTTCGTCGCCGGGAGCGCCGTTCCCCGCCTGAGGAGAGAATGGGGGGGGGCCTCCCATTTACCATTCTGGGGCTCACATGACCACACGAGGTTGTTGTTGTTCGCCTGGCGATGACAGGCTCACGAGTTGCCAGTTCACATTTGTTGTTCTGCGCAGGGCGGCAGGTGCGGGGGCACGCCGAAAAGGAGTGCCGCCAGCTCGTGTCGTCAAGAGGGTAGTGAGTCTTGCACCTTTCCTTCTTCGGCGAGCCTGGCCGCTCCTCAGGGGCCCAGTCGCTGGCGACCCCGCGTCGCCCGACATAATCTTACTGCTTGCTCGGGCGCGAAAGTGGAGTTTTGCGGCCGAGCGTGCTGTTATGAAGTTTCAAGCACCTGCTCCAGCGCCGAGGAGGCCAGATGTCTGGTCCAGCGCCGCACTCGCAGCACCCTCGACGGCCGAGTGGCGGCCGCGGGAGCCATCTCGACGCTGAGGGCTTCGCACGTCGGTTCGGGCTCCCCCTCCTGGGGCTGTTTTTGGGGGCGCCTCTCGGGCAGCTTTGGTGCGATCTTGTGGGCATATTGGGCCGTCTTCTGGACGCCCTCGAGACAAGCTTGTGAGGACTGGTGCAGCAGTCTATGGCTTTTCGGTGAGCTGGGCTTCTTGGTCCAGGCCCAGGGCCTCCGACATGGCCCACGAGACCCCGCGGGCTCCAGGATCGGCCACTGGGCCTACTCTAGGGCATGTTCGAATCTTCCATTCCAGAGGCGCCCTGCGAGTCCCAAGAGCGCTCAGGAACTCCTGGGGCCCGGGGGCGTGAGCTCCGTGAAGAGTGTTGCAATGCTCGATGCAGGGAACTCGTAGGGACATGAAGACACTGAATCTGTCTCGCGGCACAGTGGCGGATGCTGCACAATGCTGTTGATGCCATGAGCAGCGCCAACAGAAGGAGGAGCAGCAAGCAGTTGGAAGCAGACACGGAGGAGGAGGAGGCAGTCAAGACGTTCTTGACGTTCCCAACGTTTGGACAGCCGCGGAGGGTTGAGCTTGCGGTTCGCCCTGAAGCTGTGTGGATGCCGGCGTGAGCACGCGCATGTCGTTTGCGTTCCAACATTGCTGGCGTGGGACAGTAAGTCATCATCGTCATTGAATCAAGCTGTTGGCGCCACCAGAACGTTCACATCATCACTTTGCTTGTTTTTACATGTCCTCACTAGACCCTTTACCCCGCCCGCGACCCCCACGTGCAGGCCCTGAAAACCTTTCATTTAGCGGCCCACCCATCTCATGAAACTAGCATGTCATTCCGCATGGTTCTGGAAAGGCCTGGCCGGCACAGTTGATACGTTCTGTCAAGCCTGCCTGGGGCCTCATGTGTATTCGATTGCACGTGGACGCTGGTTTCGATGCCTACCTTGATATCAATTGGAATGAATGTGCATCTCGATTTGCACTATGCGTTGCATTCCTACTGCCATCGGACTTACATTTCGATGTGCACCTGCGTGTCTTGTCCGATTGTCGTTTGATTTGCATGCCGCTACGCATTTAGTTGTCTCTTGAGGTGTACTTCCGATGGGACAGGGCGATCTGAATTTCGATGTAAGTTCCAAAGTCAAGTTCGATGTGCGTCTTGCTGTCACGTGGACTTGCATTTCGATGTCCATGTTTATTACACTTGTACTTGCAGTTCGATTTGCATGTCAAGGTCATGTTGTGTGCTTGTCGCCCCAACTTGTTTGTCAATATGGGTCGATGTGGCTTTCGATGTGCGCATCGGCTGTTCAAGTTCGACTTGCAGGGCGATCTGCACTTCGAACTGCCTTTTCCGCACCCATTGCGTGCAGAAAGGCGTCAGCTTTTGCTTTCGGAAGTCATCGGCTGCGCTAGGTCCGCGTCGTGTCGACCAGCGATGACCCCGCCGCCAGCGTTCAACGTTGAACGCCGCCGGCAACCTAGAATCGGTCGATGCTGAACGATCTGACGGTGAAGGAACGACTGTTCGTTGAAGGTTGAATGGTCCCCGCGGCGTCAGCAGCCCACGCCGAAGTCGACACGACACGGACCTGTCGTATGTCCTCGCAGTTCCGTCTCTAGAGCGCATCAGCGTGCGCTAGCGCCATGTAATCGATCAGAAAGCGTCGAATGGGCGCCTGCTGGCGTCGATTCGCGTCGACTCGCAAGGGCCAGCAAGATGGCATAGGAGGCTCCTGCGCCATCAGAAGCCCACGCCGAAGTCGGCACGACCCGAGCCTGCCGGTAGCATCTCTGGGCTCTCCTTGCCAGGGGTAGCCGACCGTCGCTTTACTCGCCCCGCCGCCCCGTGGCGCGCGAGCAGAGCGCTCCTCTGAGATGACGAACCAACAACACACACCCATACCCATAGGGTCGGAGAGGGCTATGGGTGCGTGTTGTCGGATGGGGGTCCCAGCTCGAACGGGAGCGTTCCCCAGGGTCCAACAACCCGCACCCATACCCATAGCCAGTCCTCCTCCCAACGACCCCCCTATGGGTGTGTGTCTGTGTTCTTCGTTCGGCATGGTTAGGCTGGTCGTCGCTGCGTAGCCGGGGATGCTGCGCCAGGGGTGTCGCCAGGGAGGCGCGGAGGCGACGACACGGGCACATCACCCACGGGAGAGCAGCACATGCATCCAGGGTTAAGCCAGGCCTGTCCCTCTACAGGAGGAATAATCCAAAATAGTCCGGAAATAGTGTGGGGACGATTGTTCGATTATGTTTTGGCCATTTTGTGAGGTTTTTTGTGGGTGTATTTTTATTTTTCGTCCAAAATCCGCTTGACCTTGGGGGGACATGCCTTGCCTGAATCCAGGGGCGCCGGTGGTCCATGCCTTGGGCGAGGCTCCGGAGCGGAGGCGTGCAGCGCTTGTGCCCCCAGGCTGTGCGCCCCCCGAGCGTCGAAACACCGAGAGGAGGGAAGGGAGGCGAGAGTGCGGAGGACGACGACGGCGGGGATGGGAGGGGGAGGGGGGGGAGGAGGGGGAGGAGGAGGAGGAGGAGGAGGAGGAGGAGGAGGAGGAGGAGGAGGAGGAGGAGGAGGAGGAGGAGGGAGGAGGAGGAGGAGAGAGGAGAGGAGGGGAGGAGGAGGAGGAGGAGGAGGAGGAGGAGGAGGAGGAGAGCGATGAGCGAGGAACGAGGAGCGAGGAGCGAGGAGGAGGAGGAGGAGGGATGAGGAGGAGGAGGAGGAGGAGGAGGAGGAGGTTGAGGAGGAGGTTGAGGAGGAGGAGGAGGAGGAGGAGGAGGAGGAGTACAGTCAGGACGCTGAAACAAGGATCGCTTTAGGATCGGGGTGGGCTCGCTGTGCTGTTGGTCATGCCGTGGCTGTTCGCCCAGCGCTACCCGTGCACCCAGGCGCTTTTGGTAGCAAGAAAAGGGTTTCGTATTTGTCGTTCATTCTTTGAGCAGCTCGACTGTAGCAGGATGGGGAATAATGAGAAGGCACATGCATGAAAGAGGCGGCAGGAAAAGGAGGAGCAAGAAGAGGGAGGAGCAGACGGCGGCCACAGCGCAATTCCTTTTCTTTCGGGCGCGAGGTCGGCGAAGCTGGGGCCCTTACGGCCAGGTGTGAAAGCACGGTCGTTGGCGCGCGCGCGTGCATGCCCGGGGTCCCCGCGCAGGACGACGAGGAGGACGGCGAGTGGGAGCCGCCCTTCCTGAAGGACGGGGGGC
This sequence comes from Prorocentrum cordatum, assembly GCA_963575745.1. Classification (NCBI taxonomy): domain Eukaryota; class Dinophyceae; order Prorocentrales; family Prorocentraceae; genus Prorocentrum; species Prorocentrum cordatum. The sequence goes on along the minus strand of CAUYUJ010006703.1, from coordinate 281,807 downwards.
AGAAGGCTGCGTAGAGTGCCAGCGAGCCCCAGCAGCCCCGATCCGAGGCGGGGACGTATCCATCACGATCGCCTGGGGCATTTGTTTTCGAGAACTTCGGCAGGTGGCAGATATGGATATATTTGCCCTCCGTGGGGCCCGGATGCATGTAAATATGCATGTGTGTATCTATACATACATATATATATATATATACACATGCAGATAAACATACATAGGGGTTCGCTCTTTCTGCCACAAGGCGCTGGTGCTGCATGGCGGTCTGACGGCTCCGTGGTCGCCATCGCCGCCCCGTCGTTGCTTCGACACCATTCCTCGTTTGGGCGTGGTTGGCGGTCTGGCGGCCTCGTGGTCGCCGTCGCCGCCCCTGTCGCCGCCCCGTCGCCTGTCGACGCCCGTCGTCCGGGCGTGGTTGCCGGTCTGGCGGCTCCGTGGTCGCTGTCGCCGCCCCGCCGTCGCCGTCTAGATTCGTATTCTTTGAATAGGAAATAGGATCCCCCCCCAGGTCTCACCCGCCCACCATCGGGATGCTCAATTTCCATGTGATTCTCGGGCTTACGCCACACCGCCGACCCCTTGTGGAACTGGCGGTTGTCAGGTGTTGCTCCTGAGGACCTCTTGTGCGCCTTCTGGAGGCATCTAGGAGCTCTTTTGGAGCTTCATGAGGGCCTCTTGGGGGCCTCTTGGGGGCCTTTTCGGGGCCTCTTGGGCTGACATTCTCAGTATTCGCCGTGCACGCCTGGGGAAATGGGCGAGAACCCACGTATACAGACGGCGGGCATTTGCCAAAACACCCGAAGAAAGATTATCGAAGACGCCTACGGCGAATCACCGCCGCCCCCTGCCTTTTTGGAAGCGCCTATGTGGCCGAACGTTGAGGCCAGACCTGCCAAGCTATCGGACCACGTGTTCCCCGAATCGGTTTGGAAAGCCTTCGGGGAACACGTGGGCATCTTGAAGGTCATCTTGGCCGTCTTGGAGGCCTCTTGGGCAAGCTTTGGGCGATCTTTGGGGCTTTTTGGGCCGTCTCGGGCCAGCTTCGAGCCAACTTCGGCCATCTTGGTGGGTTCCTGGCACGTCTGAAGCCGTCGGAAGCCGTTTGGGGGGCCTCTATGGGCCGACTTGGGGCCCGCTTGGAATGCTCCAGGGCCGTCTTGGAGGCCATCTTGGGCGTCTGGGAGGCCATCTTGGGCGTGTTGGAGGCCTCTTGGGCCCTCTTGGGGCCCTCTAGGGGCCATCTTGGAGGCCACTTGGGCCATCATGGGGCTCTCTTGGGGGCCTCTTGGGCGATCTTGGGGGCTTCTTGGGCCGTCTCGAGCCGTCGGAGAGCCGAAAAGGCGCAAATGCCAGAATCCTTCAAAAACCAAGGAAAAATCAATGATTTTGGCCTCTTCGGACTCTCCTGGAGGACCTCTTGGAGGCCTCTTGGGCCGTCTGGGAGGCCTCTGGGGGGCCTCTTGGGCCGTCTTGGGCCGTCTTGGACTCTCTTGGGCCGTTTTGGAGGCCGTCTTGGACCATCTCGGGCGGACTTGGAGGCCATCTTGGGCCATCTTCGCGATTTTTTGAGGATGTCCCGAGCGAAACGGCCGTTTTTTGGAGGATTGTTTCCGGTCGTTGAGCACGTTTGGGGGCCTTCCGGGTGGCCGGCGGGTTCTGCCGGAGCCCACTGGGGAGTTCTTTTGGAAAAAGAACCAAAACCAAAACCTGAAACATCCAGCACGCCGTGCACCCCTGCAAGCAGGGGGCGGCGGATCGAATGGCCTTCGGCACATCCCGCCACCGTGCCTGGGTTGCGGGTCTGAGGCCACTCGGATGGCTGATGGGGTCTCGTGGGAGGCGGCGTCTTGGAGGCAATTGTTGAACCTCTTGGGGACATCCTGGGGGCCTCCTGGGGGCCTCTTGGGGGCTTTTTGCGGCCATCTTGGCGTTCCCTGGCGGCCTGTTGTGGGTTTCTTGGGGCAACCCGGAGGCGTCTTGGGGTGGAAGACTCGAAATGGCCGTCGGGTTCCTTTTTTGGGCCCCCTCTTGGGGCTGTCCTTGGGGTCTTTGTGTGCCATCTTGAGGGCTTCGTGGGCCGTCCCGGGGCCCTCCTGGGTCGTCTTGGAGCCCTGTTTGAGCCTTTTGGGCCGTCTTGGGACGATCTTGAAGGCCTCTTGGGCCATCTGAGACGTTGTGAACGCCCAAGAGGCGAATGTGTTGAAAACGCATGCTTTCCAAAATGGGGTGGGATGATTTTTGCATATGGATGCCCTCTTGGGACGCCTCTTGTGGGCTTCTTGGGGCGTCTTGGGGGCCTCTTGGGCCGTCTGGAGGCCAGCGGTGGCGTTTTGGATCGATATTTCAGCGACTCGTTGGCCCTCGCGGACCGCCCCAAGGGCCTCTTGGGGCCCTCTTGGCATGTTTTGGGGTCCTCTGCCCCTCTGGGTGCGTTCGCCCGGATCCAGGGGGCCCCCCCTTCCAAATCGACCGGGCGAGGCCCCCGGGGGAAGGATCTGGGGAGACGCAAACATCTCACGCGCCGATGAAACCCAAGGGGTTGGCAGATTTTACCCGATCTCTTATTGTTATTATGATCTCATATCATCCCAGCTGAACTGGCATCCCCCCTTCATCTGTTGCCAAAAAAATATGCGCGCTGATTCGTTTATCACACGTTGTCAAGTTCCAAAGCTCTTTATGCAAAACGTGAGGCAAAGTGCACACGCGCGCGTCGTCGGGCGCATGCCAGAATCTTTCGAACACCTTAGTTGTTGCAGGGATGTCAAAGCCGAGCGCCCGAAAACCTGAAATACGTTGCGCATCTTTTTTGGTTTACAACATCTGCGCGCGAGCTCTAGTCATTCTGAACAGCCCCATATGTGTTCAAACTTTTTCATCAAATTCAACAAAGCGGGCCTCGCGCGCGCATGGCGAAATCATTCGAATGCCCTTGCGCGCGTGTTTGGGGGAGGAGGGCGATCCGTGCCAACAAATGCCATGCGGGCCGCTTGCGCGCGTCGGCCGCGCACGCGCGCCGAAATTCTCCCAACACCTTCATCATCGACACGAAGACACCATCATCGTGACCAGCGTGCTCAGCATCGACGCGCCGTCGGCCTTGCCGTCGTCATCGTCGCAGTCGTCACCAGCATCTGCGGAGTCATCATCATGTCAGCCGGCAACCAGCCAAGCAGTCATCGCAATCGCCGCCGCGTGGGCTTTGTAAACCAGGGTGCGAGCGGGCGGGTGGAATGGTTGCGCGCGCACTGGGGTTCGGCAGGGTGGTTGTTGCTCGGAGGGATAAAACAAAAAATCAAGTCTGCCAGCCCCCAGGAAGATCCGCCCGTGCTGTTTTAGTGCAGTTTACAGAAAACCCTTACGCATCTCATATGAATTCGCACCGTCACAGCCCAACGCGCATCGACCCCCCCCCCGCTATCCTCTGCCCAAGAAAAACGCACGCGCGTTCGATTCCCCAAACTCACAAGTTTCCAAACGTCCCCCAACACGGGGCGAAGTGCGCGCGCGTCGTCGCGCGCGCATGCTGGAATCAATCGAAAACGATCGGGGTCGCGTGGGATTCATAATGCAAGTTTGCGAAAACGTATTTACACCAAATGGTTTTGCAACGCTCGTTTACAAACGAGAAGAATCCGCGCGCATTTTAGCGAATGAAAATACAAATAACAACTGTTTACAACATGTTCGACAAGTTCGACCAAACGGGCCTCTCTCGCGCGCGCGCAGGAATCATTCGAACGCCCATTTGCGCGTGCTGGTGGTGGAGGGGCGCGTTCCTTGTCTAGTAGTACCATGCGGGCCGCTCGCGCGCGTCGGCCGCGCGCGCGCGCCGAAACTTACCAAAACCACCATAACCCACACGAGGGCGGCATCGTCGACTTCGGCGTTTTCAGCATCGGTGCTGTGGTTGGCCTTGCCGTCGCCGTCGTCATCATCGTTACGGTCATCGCTCCCGTCATTGTCGCGTCAACCTATGTCGGCGTCGCCATGATACCGCGCCCGCCCAAGTCACCGACGCGCACGGAAGTGCCCGCGCGCCAGCGCGGCCTGCGAGACGCGCTGGGAAATGCCCAGCGGCCAGCGCCGCCGCGGTCGCGTCGGCCGCGCCGAACTAGTTGGCCGTTGCGTGCGCGCATACGCTGGCCAGTGCAGCCGCAAAGACGCACCAACCCGCGCCAAGCATTCATCGCATTCGCCGCTGCATGGGTTTTACAAACCAAGTTGGCGGTAGGCGGGTGGGGCGATGGCGCGAGCTGTGGAGTTGGCAACTTCCGGCCTTTCAGCATCTATTCCGTTATCCTAGAAATAATTAGGATCTACCCCTTCCTTTCCAGGGTGACTTGTTCATCCTTTCGCATTGCAATCTACATATGATTGCCTCATCGCCCCTCTTACATATGAACCCATGCCCACCGAAATGGCCCCGGCATCGACCCACCCCTTTATCCCGGGCAATAAATACTATGCGCGCGCTCGTTGTTCAAAAGCCACAAGATGCCGTGGGCGAAGGGAGCCCATCGGTTCTTGATTTTTCGGAAGAGGAGAAACGATACCAACACCACCAGGGGGCCCACCTCCAGCGATGAGGTCCACGACGCCTCCCCGAGCTGGAGGCTGGGGATGTATCGACCGAGAGAAGGGACCACACAACTAGGGAAATCCCCCTTGCCTCCTCGCATCTCTTCGCCCTGGTGGTGTTGGTGTCGCCTTCCCTTGTTCCTAATTCAATCATCTGCCAACGTTGCGAGGCGAGCGCGCAGCGCCACGCGCGGCCAGCCGCGGGGC
>CAUYUJ010006703.1:212022-269522 GCA_963575745.1 Prorocentrum cordatum | reverse complement strand
TCGCCTTTTGGGCTTCCACTGAGTCCAAGACGGCCAAGAGGCCCCCAAGACTGCCCCACAGGCTCCCAAGAGAGCCCCAAGACGACCCCAAGAGTGTCCCAAGACGACCCCAATCGGAGACTCCAGAACCCTGACACGTCGATTAGCGAATTGGCCGTTTTCGGTTCGCGAGAGGGCGTCGCGGCCGTCATTTTCTCGGGTCCAGGTCCGTCGGTTTCGGTCTCAGGCCGTTTTCACTAAGAAGGGTGGTTTACTAAAGAAAGTTTGTCCACCGCCGAAGGTCGTCCCAGAGTGTTCCTGAGCGCTCTCCGAGCGTTCCAGAGCACTCTGATTAGGTCGGGCGTGTCCCCCTACAGGCGGAGTTGGACGATAAGTAAGTAGTAGCCAAAACATGTTCAAACATGGTCCAAAATACTCAAGCCATCGTCCCAAGATTATATGTTTAAACTATTTTGAATCTTCCTCCTGTAGCGGGACTGAACCTTTCTCCTGTCGAGGGACAGCCCCGACTTGACGCTCTGAGGGCGGCAGCGCCGACCGACGCGTCCTCCAGCCAGGAGTGGCCTTACACGATGCGGGCAATAATTCTGTCCATATCCATTGCGATGTGGAGTTTCGGGTCCCCTTCCCCAGAGAGCCCGTGTCGCGCTGGACATGGACAAGTTTGCCCCCTGGAGGCTCGATTTTTATCCATATCCAGTGCGCCTCGGCCTTGAGGTGCTCCTTCCAAAAAAATCCAAGACGCACTGGATATGGAACCTTGCCCGCACACGAGACCTCTGGCCGGTTCCTCCTTCACCCCCGGCCACTTTTGTCTCGGCCCTCGGCCGAGAGTGTCCAGGCCAGTGGGGTCTTGTCGCCGGCATCTACCACCGCGGGGCTTCGGGGATCCACGATCTGAGCGGGTCCGATGTAGCCCCCGTGCTTCAAGCAGCGGCGAAGCGTCCTGGCTTACCTATAGGCCTACCAACAAATTTTCTGAGAACCTTTTCTGTGGCTTCCACGAGATATTCCCAGAACATTTCTGGCTGGGGCTTTTTTGTTTTAACACATCGGCATCACGTTCTAAGCACCTTGTTTTTGCTCTTGGAACATGTTCGGGCTCTAAGAACAGTTCGTGGTAGGTCTATATCGGGTATAGCCTCGACCCAAAGTATTGGGACCCTATTAGTGGTAGGGCCCTGGAGCCCCTCAGTTGGCCAGAATCACTAAACCAGATTTGCCGTAGCTGGTGCTTTTTCGGGCGACGGCAGTTCCTGTTAGTGTCACGGGGCGGGTGGGCGTCCCCCAGTACACATCACCAAACCAGGTCCCACTAAACCCAGTTCTGCCATCGCCCGACTACCTGGCATCGCTCGGACGTGTGTATTTTTTTTTCTCGGCGAGGACCCTGGAGGAGCATTCTGGATCATCGAGCAGACAAAAAAAACACGAAACCGGAAAATGCATAGGGAATGGACGTCCGAGCGACAGCAAGAAGACTATAGGAATGCCGGGGCGGTCGGTCCCTGCTCAATCAGGGGCCCACGGCCTGTGCCGGTCCGACGCGGTCCCCGTCCTGGGCGGCAGCCCGTCCTGGCCGTGTTCGTCTTGGCCCGGGGTCTCCTGGAGGCCGCGCCGGAGAGCGGGTCCGGGTGGAGGGCACGAGGAGGGGTTTGGGGCCATGGTGTTCCGCCCTGCTCTGGCCTGGATCGCCAGACAGACTGTCGAGCACCAACAGCGCACCGACACTCGAGGGTGTTCCCGTGTCGGGCCCCGGGAGGCGCTCGCCCGACACTCTTTCGGCACTCTTTCGGCACCTGCCCGGGTGCTCGATGTTATTCTCTGGGATGTGGTCCTCAAGTGCGATGAGGTCCGGGCGGCGCGACCTGCTCGCGCATGGCGCTCTCGCCCCGCTCGGTGCGGGACCTCGGGCCCGGCCCTCGCGCATCGACCCGGCCAAGCCGCAGCACGGTTGCGTCGGAGGCTCGGGTCGTGAGTCGTCGACACGCTGCCTGGTTCTCAACCGGGGCTGGGCCCGAGCGCTGTTCTGCGTGGGCTCTCCCGGAGGCCGCGCCGAGGAGCGGGTCAGCACGGAGGGCCCCGGGAGGGGTTCGGGGGCAGGTGTCGGCAGAGCTGGGGCGCGCGCGCCGGCCCCCGCACCCCTTCCAGGGTTCGGCGGCACCGTGACGGGTGCGCACTGACGGGTACTTCTGGGAAATCTGCCGAAGGTTGCCACTGTAGGCCTCTTGCTGGCATGGCAGCGTCGCCCACATCGGGGAGGATTGGGCTCGCCGGGTCACTGGCCAGAGTGCCCAGTACACCTTAGGCGATGCTTAAGAAAACCTAAGTTTTCGTCCAGAGTCTCGATTATTCTTAATTTTCCAATGTAAATCCCAAGATTTTGATAGAAGTTCCTGGGTTTTCTTCAATTTCTGAGACTGTGAATTTCTTAACCCATGATTTCTTTAGCATTTCGCAGGGTGTAGTGGAGTCCCCGTTAGAGGGGCGCTGAAGGGTCCATCCTGGCCCGTGGCTTCGAGGGGAGCCCGCCGCGGCGACGAGCAGCCTCCGAGGACGGGGCCTGGGCCCAGGCGCTGCTCTTTGCTGGGCCCCGGCTGTGCGTAGTGTTTCGCTTCGGGGAGGGAGGTACAGGACAACGGGCGGAGCAAAATTCAGGAGGGGAAAAAACACACAGACACAATTAATCGTCGATTCCCAGAAAATATGGGAAAATATGGGAAGTGGGGGGCAAGACGAAAACCCAGAAAATATGGGAAAATATGGGGAATATGTTTATTTGTGTGTATTTATTTGTGTGTCCTGGGGCCCCTTCAAAAATGGCAGAACAAAAGGAGCACAAAAAGTAAGCAAAGCGAAAAACAAAAGAAGCAAAGGAAAAGCAACAAAACAGCACAACGAAAGCAGAACGACAACAGCACGAAAAACGAGGTTCAGCTCCGGCCCTGCCCCACGAGGGCTGCAAAACCCACGAGAAGCTACAGAAGGGAGGGCTGCCGTGGCCTCGGCGGGCCCTCCCAGTTCCCACATGCCTCTTCCTCCTCTGTCCACTTCCGTTGAGTCGGGCCTGTCCCTCCACAGGAGGAGTATCCAAAAATAGTGGAGAAATAGTAACAAAAAGTCTGGGGACGTTTTCTTGAGTTTTCTGGATCACTTGTGCATATATTCTGACATTATTGTACTTGTCGTCCAAAATCCTCCCGTAGGGGGGGGGACACGCCCGACCTAACGCTTTCTTCTTTGTACGCGCTCCGAGGCTGCCGGGGCGCGCCCTGTCTGCCCTGAACCGCGCCCGCCGTCCATTGTCTGAAGGGCGGTCGAGCGCCAACGGGGCAGCCTTTGGGCGTTGCCCAACAAAGGCCCCGCCCTGCTCGAGGCCTCCCCCTGGGGGTGCGTCTGCCAGGGTGCTTCACGCGTCAGGGTGCTGAGTATCAAGGGCGCAATGAACGCCCCTACCCTGGCTCACGAGGCGCTGTGAGCCTCCTGTGGGCTGACGGGCCAAACCCTGCGTGATGCGCGGCGTCCTGGCGGCTCTCTAGGTTCCCGGAGTTTCCAGGAGGTTTACAGACCACGCACCTGTAACCCAGCGTAGGGCCGTTTTCTTCATCCCTCGGGCTATGTGGATGGCTCTTCTGCCTTCTGGGTGGCGCCGCTCACGGGCGGCACGGCTGCCCCTTGCGCTGCCCCGCCGTGGGCCGGAGAGAGGCATCCGTCCGGCCTTTTGTCCCCTTCCTCCTCCTCCTCCTCCTCCTCCTCCTCCTCCTCCTCCTCCTCCTCTTCCTCCTCCCTCCTCCTCCCTCCTCCTCCTCCTTCTCCTCCTCCTCCTCCTCCTCCCTCCCTCCTCCTCCTCTCCTCCTCCTCCTGCTCCTCCTCCTCCTCCTCCTCCTCCTCCTCCTCCTCCTCCTCCTCCTCCTCCTCCTCCTCCTCCTCCCCCTCTTCCTCCTCCTCCTGGGGCCACGCAGTGGCGTGCAAGTGTCCCCCACGCCTTCCAGGCGGCTGGGAGGCCGCCTTACCACCGGGCGCACGCCGCGCAGCAGCAGAGGGCCGCCCGAGCAGCCGGAAGACGCCACGGGCTCGCGAGTGCTTCCTGCGTTGTGTCGGCAGCCTCCCTCGCGCCTGCTCGTTCTCGCCCCTCCTTGGGTTTGGCGGACTCCGAGTGCCACGCCACGCTTGCAGCGTTCGGTGGCAATGCACGTACAGCGACTGTGGCACAGGTGCAGCAGATTATGCCGCGGACAGGTGCAGGAAAGCAAACACAATGAGAGTATGAGAAAGAATGGTGGCCCAGCTGGGCACAGAGTGAACTAGTCCGCAGCAGTGCAGAGGAGGGAGGAGGATTCAAACCAAACTGGACACATCATCTCAAGTAGGACTCTGAAAGGGTAAGCGTTGGCCTACTGCTGCAGGCGGCAGCGCATGTAATAGTACTGAAGCAGGTCGTGGCCAGCAGAACTTGTACAGGGGCTGCTGTCAGTTGAAGTACTACCCATTGCCTCCCAATATCTCCCGCCATCGCCCTCAAATACAAAGAAAGTAAATGATGTGGCGACGCTGACTCAATAGTGGTACAGTGTGGATGTGAGTCTCAACGTGGATTGGTTCATTGTTGTATTGGATTTCCCATTCGGGAGTGAGATTGGAAGCAGGCGGCTGGCGCAATGTACAAGTTGGTATGTTAGCTTTACTCGGATGCTTTTCATGTGAGGCAGACGAGGTGTCAGGTGAGGGACGTGTGCTTAGCACTCGGCGGCCCAAAATATGGCATGCGCCCCTCCGCCGAAGACCAAAATGGCCATTGATGTCAGAAGTACCCCCCTGTCGTAATCCCCCACTCCACCCAAACTCCTTCAGAGTGTCTGTCGACTGGCGCAGTAAGAGGTCTTGAAATGAATGGGGCGAACTTGAACAGTAAGTGTAGCACAGTTAGTATCGGTTGGCTTGTCGTTGATGGTTATGGGCATTATACATAGGGTGCCATTTGGCAATTGCACAGGGGATGAGTCTGGCCTCTATGGGCTAGCCTGTTTGGTAGCTGGCAGTCGTTGTAAGGGCAAGTGCAGGGCGTCAGGCATGAACATACCTATACGTCCACCCTTCGGGTGATAGGGAGGTTCGGGGGGGGAGTAATCAACGTCTCACTCAATCGATCGTGCGATCGATCTCACTATCGAACTCACGATCTATCTCACTATCAATATTACTATCGATCTCACTATCGTTCTCACTATCGATCCTACGAACTTTCTCATTATCGATCTCAATATCGATATGACTATCGGTTTCACTATCGATCTCACTATCGATCCCACTATCGATCCCAATACCAGTCCCACTATCGATATCACGATCCATCGCACTATCGACCTCACTGCGGGGCACTGACGGGAGATCAACGGGGCGCTGACGGGACGATCGATCTCACGATCGTCTCAACATCGAATTTTCGACCCATCTCACAATCGATCGCACTACCCCTCTCACTGTCGATTACATTATCAGTCTCACTGTCAATATCACTATCGATCTCACTATTGATCCCACTAGCGTTCTCACCATCGATCTTACGATCGATCTCGCGCTCGGTCTCACTCTCGCGGTCGGTCTCACTATCGATTTCATTATCAATCTCAGTATCGGTATCGCAACCGATCTCACAATCGATCACATTACGGAACACCGATGGGACACCGACGGCATACCGACGGGACACACGGAACACCATCCCGTTGGGAGGCTCTCCGTTTCATTGCAATCTCACCCCCGCATTTCCGATAACAGAGAGTATGGAGCAGTGCATTGAATGAGTCGGCACAAGCGTGTGAAGAACAAGCTCGATTCAGAAAGAGAGCACTTTTGGTAGCCTGGGGCGGTATAGAGGTACTTTATGACATAACGTTGGCATTCCCCAGTCCATTAGGCTCACATCCCCAAGCACCCTTCTCCCGTCATTAGTTACTTGCGAGGCTGCCGTAAGATGGAAATTGCTGGCCTGTGGATGCAAATTGAAAGTCATCGGGCAAGCGTGGAATATGCTAGCATGCTAATGGTGTGTATATATGTTTATGTATGTATGTGTGTATACATATAGTATAATATAAATAAATACCGCCCCCCCCCAGCCCTGGGTCCCACACCTCCCCGTGACATCTCGGGGACACTCTTGGTACCGCTCCCCCGGCCTTCCCAGGGAGCCTCCACAGCGAGCTTTGCAGGAGCCCCCAGAATGCGAAAGGATGATCCAAGACGTTCCCAAGCAGCCCAACTCAGCCTTCCGACGGCTCTCGAGGCTCCCAGGTGGCCTCCAAGAGACCCCAAAAGAGGTCCGAGAGGCGTCCCTGGACGACCCGAAGAGGCCAACATCGTCGATGTTTATTTGTTTTTGTTTCAATGTTTTTTGCTTCTCGCGAGTTCGAGCTTCCAATGGTCCAAGTGCGCCGAAGAGGCTCCCGAGACCGCCCCAAGACCACCCAAGAGACCCTCAGGACGGCCCCAAGACGGGTCAAGAAGGCTCCAAGACTGCCGAAGAGGCGCCCAGGACAGCCCCAGACCACCCCAGAACAGGCCCAAGATGGGCCCAAGAGCGGGAGCAGGAGGCTTCCAGAGACCCTCGAGAGGCCTCCAGGACCCCCCAGAGGCCCCCAAGACACCTCCGATCCTTGAGAGGCCCCAAAAAGATCCCGACGAGGCTCCAATAACAGCCCAAGAGAGCTGCGAGAGCCGTCCCGACAGAGCCCAAAGAGGGTCAAATCGTTGATTTCAAATGGTTTTTCTAATGTGTTTCGCCTTCTCACGTTTTCCCGATGCTAGCCCTCGATGATCGAGGATTGTAACCAAAAAATGGGAATTCCAAGATTACTCCTACTCGGAGATCCCACACATCCCCTGACATCTGGCCGGTACCGCGCCTCCGGGCTTCCATGGGGGTCCCGAAGACGCCCAAGGACAGCCCAAGACGACCCCAAGGAGCCCCCATAACGTAAAGAACGTCCCAACACGCTCCCGCGCAGCCCGAGACACCTTCCCGATGGTCTCCAGGCCTTCAGGAGGCCTCCAGAACCCCCAGGGGGTCCGGAAGATCCCACACCCCTGAGGGGCCCGGCTAACAAAACCCGCGAGGCACAAACAAAAAACAGCGCCGAACAGTGCCGAGGAATTGGAAAAACATGGGAATCCCACAATTCATAATTTTTTCAAGTTTGGCCCCCGGTCTGCTCTTGCATAACAGACACACTTCAGACCCCCTCTCACCTCCCAAAAAAGAATCCTGGAAGCCTTCGAGGGCCCCTAAATCGTTGACTTGCTAGAGGAAATGAATGATTTCTGCGTTTCCGCACTTCCCCTTCTATGCACTTCCGAGGCTTGCGCATGGCCTCCAAGGGAGTCCCTGGACAACAATCGACCAACATGAGATAACATGAGTTAGCCTATCAAGCCTAGCTAGAACATGAGCGCGCGCGAAGCGCGCGGCATGGTTCTGGTGTATATATATATAGAGAGAGAGAGAGAGAGAGAGAGAGAGAGAGAGAGAGAGAGAGAGAGATAGAGATGGATGCCCACGGCAAGTCCCGCCACCGTGCTCAGTTTGCGGGTATGAAGCCTATTTGATGTTTGTTGGGATCTCGTTGGAGGCCTCTCGGGGGCCTGGTGGGAGCAGTTTTGAAGTCTCTTGGGGGCCGCGTCGGGGCCTCTTTGGGCATCTTTTGGGTTTCTGGGGGGCCTCTTGGCGGCCTCCTGGGAGCCTCTTGGAGCTTCTTGGGCGCCTCGTGGGGCGTCATGGGGGCCTCTTGGGGCGGAAGGCTCGGATTTTCGGTTCGTGTTCCCTCTCTTGGGCCCCTTTGGGGGCCGTCTTGGGGCCCTCATGTGCCGTCTCGTGCGCCTCTTGGGCGCCTTTTGAGCCTGCAGGGGGCTCTTGGGCGCCTTTTGATGCCGTCTTGAGGCCTGTTGGGCTGCTTGTGGGTGGTATTGGGGGCCTCTTGGTTGGAGCGTGGGAGAGCCGAAGAGGCGAGAACGCCGAATCTTTCAAAACCCTTCCGAAACACACTGATGGGTGTGGGTGCCCTTTTGCAGGCCTCGTGGGGCGTCTTGGAGGCCGCTCGGGCCATCCCGAGGCCACCTTGAGCTTGCTCGAGCGATCGTTCGGCGACTCGGGGCCCTCTTGGACCGTCTTGGGGGGGCCGTCCTGGAAGCCTTGGAGAGCCTTAGGGAGGCGCCATGGCCGCCCAGGGACCCCCAGGCGTAGAGGCGGTGCAATCCCCGCTCCCTGACCGGGGGGGGTGGGGGGGCCTTCAGAGGACTACAGAGACCCTGCCAGGGGCATTACTTGGCATTCTTCCGCGCCTCGACGTGTCGCAGACATGGTGGCGGCTAGGTCATCTGAGCGCGAAAGTCAGAGCATGTTGAGCAAATGGGGCGTTTAGTAGGACATGTACGTAGTCTGTGGTCTGTTTCTTGCCGTACATTGAGTAAACGTCGGCACCTTAGTAACCAGGACCGGTAAAGTGCCGGCAGCCTGGCATTGCAAAGTAGCGTCCGAGCATGCTCCCATCCACAGCACATTCCATCCCACGCCTCCACCCGTATCCTTGTCTGAGAAACAAAAGTAAGCTGTTGGCGGGCGGTGTGTAGAGAGCAACGGTACAGGAACGCAGCCACGGGTGGCATGGGGCCTCAAGTGTATTGGGAGAGCCCGTGCGCAGAGACCCGTGGGTGTGGGGACAGTATAAGTTATGTGTTGCCACAGTCGTGCCAAATCGTGAGTAAGACATCACGCGACCCATCTCCAAATGCCCCTCCGAGTCCCAAGTGGTAATGCATAGTCTGGCTAGTGCAACGTTGTGCCTGTATACGTGGCGTAACTGCACTAGTGGTTGAGGAATGCATGTGGCAGCAAGGTAGACAGGTAGCGAAGAGAGTGGCGGTAGCGAAAGGCGGGCCGAATATCACTTGTGTGAGACTGCCAGTAACGGGCGAAGCAATTTTGGATGAATGGCATGCTACGGCATGGAGCGGGCGAGTTACCTTGACCTCTAAGCTCGGACGGGACTGTCCGTGCTAGTACCGTCACCGGAATCCCGCCACAAGAGCCCCCCGTCCTCCCATGAACGAACCAGCCTCCCAATCGCCAGAGTAGAGGAGACGAGGTGAAGGTGAGATGCCCGCGGGGCAGAAACATTAAGAATGATAGCCCAGCACGTGGGGTGGAGGACGGGCGCTCTGTAACAGACCGTCCCGTCTCCAACGCTTGTCTTATGTCATCGAAGCGCGTGTCGCTTTCGCCCGCTTCGCTCGCCTCCTCCTGCATCTCCTCTCCTCCCTCCCCCTCTCTGCGCCCCCCCCCTCCTCGTCCTGCCTGCCTGCCCCCCCCTTCTCACGCTCCCCGCTCCTCCATCTTTCTGCGCCCCTCTCCCTCCTCGTTCTGCCTGCCCCCCCATCCATGCTCCCTGCTCCTCCAAGGCTACCGAGTGTGAATCCCAACCTCCCCTCTCCCCAAAATCCGTCCGAGCGGCCTCCCTTTCCCCCCATACGTTTTTGCCACGCATAGGATGTCAGCATGTGCTGCTTCATGTATCTTTGAACCAGAGCGTATGTGATTCGGAGTGATGTTCCCGCTGCAGCATTGATTTCATTTCCGGACCAGCTCTCTGCCCTCATCGTTCAAAATGGCGTTCTCGCCCCAGTGAGGGCCATATTTCTGGATCGGAGTCTTTCCTCGTCGTTGTCTCCTCCCACCCCTCCCCTCCTCCGACTTCCATGATCATCCTGCTCTTACTGCTCCTCCTACTCCTGCTTCTGCTGTGCACCCTTATCTTCTGATCGTTATCCTTTTCCTCCTGCGGATCCTCCTACTCATCAACCACCTCCTTCTCCAATGCACACCGCTCCTCTGTCTGATTTCGCATAACACGATAAGGGGTAATTTGAGGGGTTCAAGGTCTGCTATGACACCCGTCGGCTGATAAAGGAACAGACGGCCCTGTGGGAAGGGGTGGGTGGGAGGGTGAGGATGTTAGATATGGACCGAGCGCACATAGCTTCCATTCACCATTCCTCCCTTCTCCTCCTCATCACCATCATCATCGTCATCATAATCACCACCGCCATCATCATAATCATCATCATCAGCATCATCATCATCATCGTCATCATCATCATCATCATCATCATCATAAACATCAGCATAAACAACACCGTCACAATCTCTATCACCATCGCCTGCATCACCAGTCTCATCAACATCACCATCATCATCAGCATGAACATGAACACCCCCATCACCATCATCGTCGTCACCATCATCAAGAAACAAATCGTCGGTTTATGCATAATCATCAACAGCACCATCAGTATCATCACCATAATTATCATCATCACCATCACAAGTATCACCCTGCTGATTATCAACCTCATCACCATCATCATCGTCATCGTGATCATCATTATCACCATCGGTCGCATTATAAACATAGTCAGCCGCATTAGCATCAGTATCATGTTCAGCATCATCCGCATCATCATCACCTCCATCATCCTGGTGATCATCCACATCTCCATCAGCAGCAACATCATCAGCAACATTGTTATCCTCAGCAACATCACCATCATCACCATCATCATCACCATCATCACCACCACCACCACCATCGTCATCACCATAGACAACACGATCACCATGCCCATCACCATCATCGTCATCATCTCCACCATCATCATCAACACCACCATCAACATCATCACCACCATCATCAGTGTCAGCACCAACAACATCGCCGGCATACTACGCATCATCAGCTCCATTAGCATCATTATCCTCACCATCACCATCACCATCATCACCATCACCATCATCATCATCAACAACACCACAAACATGATCATCATCATCAGCATCATCATTATCACATCATCAGTATCATCAGAATCATCACACGATGTTCATCATCATCATCATCGTCATAAGCATCATCATCAGCATTATCGTCATCATCACGATCATCAGCATCATCATCATCATCATCATCATCATCATCATCATCATCATCATCATCATCATCTTCACCATCCCGCCCTCCCTGCCTCTCGCGCCCTCTCAGCTCCTGAAGACCTGCGCACAAGAGCGGAGAAGCGACGTGGTGCGTGCTGGCCTTGGCGGGCCTCGGCCAGTGCGACCCCCCACCCGCGAAGCGCCCAGGGGCGCGGCGGACCCTCGTTGAAGTCGGGCATGCCCCCCCTGCAGGAGGAATATTCAGAAATAGTTGTATAAAAACAAAGAATCGTCCGGGAACATGTTTTCAGCATGCGTGAACATGTTTGAATATTGAATGACTTTTTTTGTTGTCCTCAATCCGTTTGTATGGGGGACATGCCCGACGTAAACCCTCGTGCCTCGTGCGGGCGCCCAGGAGTTGGACGAGATAGTGAGGAGCTACCTCAGAGAGGGCTTCAAGGACGCCGCCTCCGAGTCCCCCCTGGCCTGGGAGGGGGGGGGGGGAATGCGAGGCGGGAGAGGGAAGCGGGAGGGGGAAGGGAGGGAGGGAGGACGGGGAGCACGGGGAGGCGAAGGAAGGAGGACGGACCGGGGCGGCGAGGGGAGGGCGGAGGGAGAGAGCGGAGGGAGGACGGAGGAGGAAGGCAGGACGAGGAGGAGGAGGGAAGGAGGAAGGAGGAAGAGGAGAAGCGGGAGGAAGGAGGAGGCAGGAGGCGGGAGGCAGGAGGAGAGCATCGGCAGCTTGTGAGCCCGCGGAGCGGGGGCGAGGGAGAGGGAGGAGCGGCCCGGGGGCCAGGGAGAGGGCGACCGAGCGAAGGAGGGCAGAGCGGAGGAGCAGAGGGCAGCAGAGGGGATCGGCTCGCGCGCGCGCGCGCCGCCCGCCCGCTCCCTCCACCTCGCTCTGCCTTTTCCAGCCTCCGTCTCTCTCTCTCTCTCTCTCTCTCGCTCGCTCGCTCGCTCCCTGTCTCTCTCTCTCTCTCTCTCTCGCTCCCTATCTGTTTTATGTTTCTCCCTCTCTCTCGCTCTCTTGTGTTATTCTCTCTCTCTCTCTCTGTCTCTCCCTCTCCGTTTGTCTATTCGGCCGGCAACTTCTGGATAGCGTGTCGCTCCACCGTTTCTGGCACAACACGTTTCGGTGCGACACGCTATCCACTTCCCGCCCCCCCCCCCCAGCGTGAGCGTTCCGAGCTTTTCCGAGCCTTTCGCCCCGCGGAGCGGAGCGACACTCTATCCACTCGTAGGGCATACCGTGTCGCTGGGGCCGTCGCCGCGACACGCTAAGCAACAGTTCCCGACCGTGAATATCGATCCAGCTGCCTACTGCAAGTCCCGCCACCGTGCCAGGGTTGCGGTTATGAAGCATTTTGGGTGCTCGTGGGAGGCCTCTCGGGGGCCTCTTGGAGGCAGTTTTGAAGCCTCTTGGGTGCCGTTTCGGGCCTCTTTGGACATATGCTGTTGAGCCTGCAGGGAGCCTCTTGGGGCCTCGGTGGGGCCTCCTCGGGGACTCGGGCGCCTCGTGGAGCCTCCTGGGGGCATCTTGAGGCCGAAGGCTCGGATTGTCGGTGCGTGTTCCTTTTAAGGCCCTCTCGGGCCTTCTTGGGTGCTTCTTGGGCTTTCTTGGGGCGCTCTAAGTCCGTCTGGGGGCCCTTCTGGAGGCCTCTTGTGCCGTTTTTGGGGTGGTCTGGAGAGCCTCTTGGGCCGTCTTGGAGCGTCGGAAAGCTGAACAGGCAGGAACGCTAAAATCTTTCGAGCACTTACGGGAAATCGATGGTTGTTGCTTCTTGGGAGGCCTCTTGGGGCGTCTTGGAGGCCTCTCGGGCCAACTTGTGGCCATCTTGGGCGTCTTCGACCGATCGTTCGGCGACTCAGGGCCCTCTTGGACAGTCTTGAGGGCCTTCTGGGCTGTCATGGCAGCCTTGTAGGACCCCACGGAGGCGCCATGACCACCCATGGACCCCCCAGGAGTAGAGGTCTTCCACGCCTCAACGTGCCGCAGGCACGGTAGCGGAAACATAATTTGTTATATATATATATATATATACACATACATACATACATACATACATACATACATACATACATACATACATACCTACATACCTACATACATACACACATACATACATACATACATACATACATACATACATACATACATACATACATACATACATACATGTGTAGGTGTATGTATGTATGCGTGTCCGAGAAATACATCTAAACATATCTACATGTATGTATACATACATATGCGCGTGTGTGTAGATCTAAATACGCACACAGGTGTGTTTACTGTGGTGGGCCTGTGTATTACATCCCCGGAGCTGCGCGAATTGAGGCTTGTCGACGCACGCTTTTTTTCTGCTGGCGTGGGACATCAATGCCCCTGACCTCTGAGGCGTCTTGGGGTGCTCTGGGCTCTCTTGCAAGCTGTTTGGGACCATCTTGGGCAGAGGGTCCTCTTGAACTCTTGGGACCACCTTGGAGACCTGTAATCTGGAGCTGTCTTGAAAGCTCGGGGTCCTCTGGAACCGTCTTCTGGCTTCTTGAGATCCCTGTGGGGTCTGATTGGGTCGTCGTGGGGGGGGGCGTCTTACACCGCCGTGGGCCCCTTCCTCTTGGGCCGTCTTGTGGTCTCTCTGGAGCCTATTGAGCGGGCGTTGTTGGGTTAAGTCGGGCCTGTCCCTTTACAGGGGGGGAAATGCAAGAAGGTCAAAACATAGTCTGGGGACGATTTTATTTGAACCTATGTTTGAGCATTTCTTGAGCATGTCTTGACTCATTTTCATTTTTCCTCCAAAATCCGCGTGTAGGGGGACATGCCCGACCTAAGCCTATCGAGGGGGCATTGTTGGGCCGTCCTGGGGACCTGCTGGGCCGTCTCGGTGCGATCTTCCTGGGGGGCCGGCCGGACCCCGCAGCCGGATGAGAAGGCAGGGGGCCTCTCCTCCCCGCTCAAGCCGACGACGCGCGGGCGGATGGAGGAGGAGGAGGAGGAGGAGGAGGAGGAGGAGGAGGAGGAGGAGGAGGAGGAGGAGGAGGAGGAGGAGAGGGTTAAGTCGGGGGATGCGGGAGGCGGAGTCACCGAGCGCGCTCCTCTGCTCGCACAGTGCATGCTCGCAGATGTGAGAAACGTGTGTGTGCTCGCCTCGGCGTGATGTATCGTAACCCCCCCGCGGTGGGTCGAGGCTATGTTTGCGAGCAGGTGCTCTGCGAGCAGCGGAGCGCGCTTGCCCAGGAAGGGCGAACAGCAGGGAGGCGGAGGAGCGAGAGGCGCGGGCCGGGGAGCGGGGCGCGACAGCCTGGGAGGTGCGAGGCGGAGGTGCGAGGCGGGAGCCTGGAGCGAGCGCAGCCCCCTCGCGGACCTCCGGCGGTCTGACTGCTCGTCGGGGCAGACGCGGCGGTCGGGAGGGAAGTCTGCTCACCGAGCGCGTTGCACTGCTCGCCAAGTGCCTACTCGCAAGCGTCCGAGAAGCACATGTCTGTTTTGACGTAGTGTATCGTGGATCCTCCGCGGGGGATCCGGGCCATCTGCGAGCAGTCACTTTGCGAGTAGTGGAACGCGCTCGTCTATAGACATAGACACATCCACGCGTCGACCCCCTGGAAGATGTGGGAAGATAGGTCGGAGAAGAAAGACGCCGTAAACATAAACTTTTGGCGCTCCGCGCGGATGTCTTGGATCCGCGCTGCCCCCCCCCCCCCGACGGCGCCTCCGGCGCCGCCTCTGGCGCGCTCCGCGCGCGCCACAGTTTTATATTTATGGCGTTTTCTCTTCATCTAGCGAGTGGAGGGGAAGACGAACGTCCAGGAAATACCGACAACCTTTGGAATCCTTGGGCTTGTGCCGATTTGTTTGTGTGCCCCTGGGCCCCAGTCAAGCGTTGAGTCGGGCCTGTCCCTCTACAGGAGGAATATTCAAGAATAGTCCACAGATAGTCTGGGGACGATTTTGGGGAGCATCTGTTGCCCATTTGGGGGGTATTTTTTGAGCATCCTTGAGCATTCCCCCCGTAGGGGGACAGGCCCGACCTCAGTCCAGCGGGGGCCAGCGCTGCAGCGGGGGTTCGGCCGGCCCCCCTTCCCAGATCGTCCTGCTGCCGAGCCGGGGCCTCGAGGCGCTGGCCTGAAGTCGGGCATGCCCCTCTACAGGGAGCATATGCAAAAATAGATCTAAAAAAAAAGAAAAAGAGTCTGGGGACTATTTTGGTTGTATTATTTTTGGGGCTATTTGGGAGCACTTTTTGACTGTAGTTGCTTTTTCTCTCCCAAGATCCGCCTGTAGGGGGACGTGCCCGAGCTCGCGCTGGCTCCGTCTCGGCCCCGCGCGCCCACCCGAAGAGCGGGCGCCAGCAGAGGCCTCCCCGGGCCTCCCAGGTGGGGTCCGAGCATCGGCTGCCTCGATACGCCCGTTGTGAAACGCAACACGTGCCGTGCTCAAACCTCAGGCGATCGCAAGCATGGATCGAGGGGGCGTGGATCAGCGACGGATCCCTTTTCCATGGGACATCGCGAATTTACGCCGCCGAACGAGGCGGCACCGGCCGCAGTTTGGGGAGGGGGCACCTCCCCCGATCCATGGGTTTGGCGACCGCGTGCCAAATCCATGGATCGCTAATCCATGTTTGCGCGCCCCCGAAAAACGTCCGTGTCAATGCGTCTGGTGTTGGTTCAGCGTGTTGGCCCACGTTTTGGCGAAGGTATCGCCTAAGACCTACGTTTGCAGTCTACGTTTTGAGCTCCATGCCAATGCTCTACGTGTTGCGTGTTGCGCATCGGGGCAGCTAAGATCCGAGCAGGTCGGGTTGGAAGATCGCGGCGCATCGCCGATGTGTCCGCGATGCGTCGGCGATGCATCGCCCACGTCGGCGTGGAGAGAATCGGGCTCCGCATCGAGCCTCATCGGGAGTGGCAGCCTCTTGTGCCATCAGTAGGGAATTTCTTGCGTCTTGGACCGATCGTTCGGCGATTCGGGGCCCTTTTAGACCACCTCGGGGGCCTCTTGGGGCGCTCTCAGGCCGTCTTGGGTTCTTTGGGGGGCCCTGGGACCCCACGGAAGAGGATGGTATCCTGACCGGGACACCACCCAGAACCCCCCCGTGGGACCCCCCTTCCAGGCTTCCCCCCGATTCGTTGGCTTCCCTTCGCCTCAATATCGACCTTGCTTATTTTCGTTTTGGCTGGCGAGCTCGAGGAGGAGGGCTCAGGGCAAGGAGGGGGAAAGCTGCGTCGGGCGCAGGAGAACTCTGTGACGGGCGTAAGGAAAGGGGCGGACAGCGGCGACGGTGACGGCGACGACGACGACGAGAGCAGAGCAAACGGAACAGCGTCTCACGCACGCCGACAGGGTCGGCAGATATCCACTGCTGGTTGTCTGGGCGCGGTCGCCAGAGAAAACTCAGACTCCCGTTTGGCATCCTGGCTCAATCTGAATGCCAATCCTTGCGTTTCGCAGGGATGCGTACCCTTCGTCGTGTTCTTGGAGCTTCAGCTTGGGATGTGGACACTGGGGCCTCAGCTTGGCCGCGCATTCGCTAGCGCATGGTTTAAGGAACTCAAGCCACTCACACCTCCAGAGAATAGAGGCAGCCAGCCCTGCCGTTGAAGGCTTTGTCCGCGGAAAGTCCCCACAGCACTCGATATGTTGTTAGATTGTTGGCGCATTCATTAACACCCCTCCTCTTGATCTTCTCCATCCTCCTCCCCTCAATCCTTTTTGCAGCCAGCTCCCGCCTGTCTCCACTCCCTCTCGATCCTCCTCCTCCTCCTCCTCCTTCTCCTTCTCCTCCTCCTCCTCCTACTCCCCCCTTTCCCGCTCAATCCTGATACGACATCATATGCGATCATGATCAGATCCCACTACCCGAGGGAAGCAACATCTGGCCAGCAAAGATATGAAGAGACAAACAGCCCTCGGCCTTGTCGAAGTCATCGCAGTTCATCCCGTCCAGCGGACGACAGCAACGGCGGCGACGACAAAAGCCGAGACACGACCACACTCACCCCGAAAGGAACCTTCGACGATGGGTCTGTGCCAGCTCGGAGTATATCTAGACCCCCCTTGGCGTCTTTGTTTCGGGGTCCTCCTTGGCA
The DNA here is from genome assembly GCA_963575745.1 of Prorocentrum cordatum. NCBI lineage: Eukaryota > Dinophyceae > Prorocentrales > Prorocentraceae > Prorocentrum > Prorocentrum cordatum. Next base: position 252,445 of record CAUYUJ010006703.1, on the reverse strand, counting down.
GGGGTCCGTGAGGTACTGGCTTCGTCGGGCCCCGAAAACACCACACCGCGGGCACCAAACCACACGACGTTCCCCTTCCCCCCCCCGAAACAAAAGCGAGTGGGTCGGTCTGGCTGGCAAGGGGGTGCAATCTTGGGAATCCATCTGCAGGGGAACTTACAAATGCCAGTTCGAATGCCCGTCTCCCCGCACCGAACGCACGCAAACTTCTAGCCCGCACGGCCAACTCTCAGGAGCTGGTGGCCGAGCGATTCTGGCACGAGTTCGTGACCGTTCGGCTTCTTTCGCACCTGACCTTGGATTCTCGCAACGCATCGGATACCGAGCTTGGACAGATGGGACATGTTGTCGAGAATGAGCCTGGCACTTTTGTTGACGCGCTTGACCTGTTCGGCATAACTCTGCTTCAGGGATGGTGGGGGGTGCACCTGCACCCCGAGCCTGGCCAGGCGATCGGCGTCCGTGTCCCCCGCCCAGTCCCTGAAGGCTACATCCCGATCCAGGGCACGGAACCTGGCACGGAGCTTGGATCATGGTGAGGCGGATATTGTGCAACCCTACATCCTTGGTCCTGGCGGATATGTCACATCACAGCTCGCTGAACGCAACATTGGTTAGGTCCTGGTCGGGGCCCTTGGCCCGGATGTCCAGGACCATCTGGCAGTCTGACACGAGCTCTGTTTCTCCAGGGCCCGGCTGTGTCAGGCTCATCAGACGCGCGTGGACCTCCCCCCAGCCCGCTGGAGGGGGCGGGGGAGGGGGCCATGGATGGATCCAACAGCGTTCCCCCCGTGTCCATGGCGCAGGCCACCCAACCCGCACGAGAGAACACCTGTCCAGCCATCAATGCGGATCTTACCGGTGTCGAGGTCCCTGGGGGGGAAACCATCCACTTGAACCTTGCGGCCCTGCTACCAGCACGGGGGTCGGCCAAATCCGCTCAGGGCTGGGGAGGAGTCCCCTGGTGAAACCAGGTTTCTTATGGCTCCCTTCCAAACCTTCCTGGATAAACGCCTGGAGGTCCAAATGGCGCGCGGCGTGTGACCTGATTTGCCATCGCGCCAAAACGAATATGTGCTTGGGAGTTCCAGCCGAGACGCCGCACCACTTTGAGAGCGGACTCAGGACGCAGCGTCCAGCAAAAAAGGCATGTTGCGTGGCGCAACCCCCGCAACAGTACCCACCGCATGAGCAGCGATCTACTCCATCCGTCACCCAATCTCGGACCCCTCGAGCCGCCAAGCCGAGGCGACGGAGGGGTACACAGAACGGCTCCAGCTGGTCCCGTGGCCTGCCCCCAATCGAAACCAGTGATGCAGTAAAAGGCAGGAGTTCTTCTTGATCTGGGCTTGTGGCGCCCAACGCCCATATGGGGGCGAGGCTCCAAGAGAGCAGCGGGGCAGCATTTGCAGCACACGTGGGACCTTCCTGGGGATCTCCGCTTAACTGAAACTCGATCGTGCGTGATCTGCCCGTGGGAGTACCCAAAGTCGCTCCTCCTTCTCCTTCTCCTCCTCCTCCTCCTCCTCCTCCTCCTCCTCCTCCTTCTCCCCCTCCCCCTCCCCCTCCCCCTCCTCTTCGAGGCTCTCGGACGCCCCTGGCCCTCTCTGCGCCTCCTCCTGGTGGGAAGTCTTCACGGTCGGAGGTCCGCGCGGAGGTCTCCATGGGGCGGGGCCGGGCGCCCCCCCCGGCTGCGTCCCCGGCGCCGCGCGCCAGTGCGCGCCGCGCGCCAGGGATCGGGTCGGGCGAAAGGGGGGGATTGGGAAAGGGGGGGTTACGAAATTTGCTGCATGCAGCTGGTTTCGGCCTCACCGAGGGGCTCATTCCTCGATACATAGCCGCCTCCGGCGCCGGGAGGCGCCGGGAAAATCAGCTACGCGAGCTGATTCTCAAACCCCCCCTTTGCTATCCCCCCCTTTCGCCCGACCCGAAGGGAGGGGGTCCGGCACTGATCTTAAGTTGGGCACGTCCCTCTGCAGGAGGAATACCCAAAAATGGTCCAGAAAATCTTCCTCCATCTCTCCAATGGGTTTGCGCCCTTGTGCGTACGCAGGGCAAACACTAATCGCACGTCTGGCCGGCGATGTCTTGGGGCGAAAGCCACCAAACATAGTCTGGTGACGATTTTTTCCAGCATTTTGGATCATATGTTGAGCATGTTTCCAACATGTTTTCGCTTCCGTCCAGAATCCAATCCGCCTGTAGGGGGACACGCCAGACCTAACACCGATCCGAGAAGTCCGCGCATAACCTCGAAAGAGTGCTCCCTCCCTCCCCCCCTCCTCTTTCTCCTCCTCTTTCTCCTCCGCCTCAGGCCCCCTTCCTTTTGTGCAAGAGCCATGGCCCGCGCGCCATTTGCATCCGCATCCTGGACTTGTTCCTGGCCTTCTTTGGCTCTCCATCCCAGAGGCTTCCTGCAAGGCACCTCGGGAGGTCGCCGCCGTCGGGGGGCAGGGAGGGGCGGCTCGCAGGGGTGTTCGCGGTTCGGTCAATTCGGCTGCGTCGCATTAATTCGGACCTGTCCCTCTACAGGGGGATTATTCAGAAATAGTCAAAACATTGTCTGGGGACGATTTGTGGACTATGTTTGACCATTTTGTGAGTATTTCGGGGGGGTATTTTTAAGATCCCCCTGTAGGGGGACAGGCCCGACCTAAGCGTCGCAGTCGGTTCGCCTCCTTCTCCAGCGGCACACACAAGAGCGTGCCATGGGGGCGCCTGGCGTCGGTTCAGGAGTAACCTCGCCCCGGCCCCCAAAAAAATTAGACGACGAAGGAAGACGACACGAGCACAGAACCGATCCCCAGACATGCTCACGTCTTTAAAAAGTGATGACGGAAGGTTCTTGGGGGTTTTCGGTATACGGGGGCTTTCGCCAGGCCCCAGGACCGTCAAAAGGCGACTCGGGACGAGAAGTTGGCCCTGGGGCGATGGTCGGGATGTTTGAGAACCGCGTGCTGAAAGCATCAGGACATAGCATGTCAGGGCCCCCGTCAGCCCCATTGGGCCATGGTGTTCGGAGAGGAACAGTTGGCATACGGAAGTCCACGCTGATCTCTTGCATCCGCGCTTGACCCCCCGTGCGGCGCGTCCAGCGCCGCCCGTGGACCGATTCGCTCGTCACGGAGGGTGGTCCAGCGCCACACAAAGAAATCTGCTCCAACCTTGGAAAGTCTGTGTTGGTGCACATGTTTCTGTCATTCGACGTCGTATCTCAGCCCCGCCAGCCCACCTCTCGGGGCCACGCGACCCCGAGGGGAACAGCTCGTAGGCTCGTAGATCCCAACACAGGGGGGGGGCAGGTCGATCAGCGGAGCCCCAGGCCGCCACGCCACCGGGAACCCATTTTTTGTCAGATCTCGGCGGGGATATTCTAGATCGTACTTCGTGCGACTTGTTCCCCGCCCAAGGCCTAGCTCGGCCAGCTGCCTGGTTGGGCCGCCCTGTCATGCCACTCTCGTGATGGCGGCGTCCCTGATTAACCCTTGCCGCCGGCTGCAAGGCGGCGGCGGCGGCGGCCGTGGCGCTCCCAGCGGCCCCACTGGCGGCGCCGACGCGGCTGGAGGGGCGCGGCGGTCAGGCGGCCCGCGGCTGGAGGGGGTCCTCAGCTGCGGCAGGTTGGCGTCGTGACGGCGACCCCGCCGCGGGCCTCATAGTTGAACGCTGTCCGTGGCCCCGCGGAATAGCGAGCATTGCCGGGGAGGAAAGGGGCTGGTGTGCGCCCGCGAGGGTGTGGGGGAAGGGGTCCTGTAATGTCGGGGTCGTGCGCAGCCTGCGACGATAAAGACGACACTGAGTGACATCTTCTGGAGGCTTATGGAGATGCACATATGCAGCGTGTGCACAGGCAGTGTGGTGTGCACAGGCATTGAGGCGTTGTGGTGTAGACAAGCGCCGTAAGTACACAGCCAATGTGGTAAATACAAGCGCTGTGGTGCACACGCCTGATGTAATGTACACAGAAGCTGTGGTGCGCACGTATGCTGATGCAGCGCACGGTGTGGACAATGAGTTTGGTGTTATGTTGTACGCACGCATTGTTTTTCACACATGCCCTGTGGTGTAAACGGTCGCTGTGATGTACACGCGCGCGTCGTGATGCCCACTAATGTTGTTGCAGCAGTTGTTGCACGCGCAAGCACCATTGTGGTGTACGGGTGTGCATAAGCACTGTGTTTTACAGGCTGTGTGATACACACATAGGTTTGAAGGAGCGGGTGTGGTGCACACGGGTGATGTGGTGTGCACAGACACTGGCGAACACAGGCGTTGTGGTACAAGTGGTTGCCGTAGTGTACACAAGCATTGTGGTGTACACGTGCGTTGTCGTGCACACATCGGTTGTTGTTGTTTTTGTTGCAGGAATGATGGTTCACATTTGCTCCGTGATTTATGCAGGCAAATCTTCTGTATACACAAGCATCGTGCTGTACACAGGCACTGTGGTGTACCACAGGCGCTGTGTTGTAAACACGCACTGTGGAACACACAAGCGTTGTCTTGTGCACAAGCATTGTTGTGCACAGGCCCTGCGGTGTTCAGAGGCACTGCGGTGTTGTGCCCTAGCTCTGTGGTGTAGAGAGGCACTGTGGTGTACAGAGGCATTGTAGCGTGCACAGGCGTTGTGAACTGCGATTCTCCAGGCCGCTGTGGTGCACGCAGGCATTGGAGTGTACACATGCGTTGTGTGTACACAGGCATTGTGGTATACCGCATACCCAGTCCAACTGCGGGCATAGTGTGGCGCGCGAAGAAGCTACGTCCGTTTCCGTGGCTATTTTCAGCAAGCCGCTACGCAATTCCTGAATAGTGATCCCTGGCAGATCTTCCCTCTATGCTAGTCCTAGCTGTCCGTAGCTCTTCCTATGCATTCCCAGAGGGCGTCGACAAGAAACGTGACGTTATACAAAAGCAATGTCCAGAATCGGCCAATCCGTCAAAGATCTGGCGATTGAAAGCCGCCGATCGTTCGAGGTTGAACGACCCACGCGGTGTCAGAAGCCAACGCCTGGAGCGTCACGACACGAACTTGACGTACCTCCTGCTGGGGTCCATTTCGATCCGACCGACTCGATTCAACATCGGCCTTGGCCTGGTCGATCCGACTCAGAGCCGATATTCAGGGAGGCTGAAGGTTTTTCCCCGAGGAGAAGGGGGAGGAGGAGTGGGAGGAGGAGGAGGAGGAGGAGGAGGAGGAGGAGGAGGAAGAGGAGGAGGAGGAGGAGGAGGAGGAGGAGGGGGAGGAGCTGGAGGAGGAGGAGGAGAAAAGGGGAGGAGCTGGAGAGAGGAGGAGGAAAACCATAGGAGGAGGCTCCAAAAGGCCCTTCGACAGGCCCCGCGGCCGTGAAGGGGCGACTCCAGGCGACAAGCTGGCCCCACGCATCCTAAGAACTGCCCGGCCCCGAAGAGGCCCACTGACGACGACGGCGGCGGCGAGTTGGAAGGAAGCGGGTCTTGAGGTATGATGTTCCAAACCTACTTTAGGTTCGACCACTCAGAAGAATTTCGAGTATCAAGAAAGTACCGAGACTGGAGGGTTTTCACGTGGTAGGCCCTGGGAAGCCATACTCGTTCGATATTGTTTCGGTACTTTCCTGGGTGCTCGAAATCATTTCTGGGATGTAGTCCCTAAGCACAATGGGATCTACATAAGTATTGAGGGCAGGGGGTCTTGGATTAAGTCGGACATGTCCCTCTACAGGAGGAAATTCAAAGATCATCAAAACATAGTCTGGGGACGACTCTTCGACTATGTGTTTTAGCATGGATCGGGCATTTGTATAGTATTTGTTTTATATGCTTCGTCTAGAATCCGCCTGTAGGGGGACCTGCCTGACGTAAGTTTTGGACCCCGCGGCTCCCCTCTGGGACTGATGCTTCAGCCCGGGCCGTCTCTTGACGGTGCTGGTGCCCGTGGAGGGAGGGCCCCCGAAGCCTGAAAACGGCGAGCAAGTGATGGTGTCGGGCGACCTCCACCTAAGAGTGCGTCGCGGGATACCCATCCCAGCCGTCGCCGCCCCGTCGCCGCCTCGCACAGACTGCACAGGAAAGGTTCTCCTGTTTTGGAAATCATCCGTTTTCAAGAACCAAGCGAAACAAATGAGACGAAGTGCGCACGCGCGCGTCGTCGCCCGCGTGCGCCCAATTCCGGGGAAAAAACCTGTTGGTTTCGTAGGGAGTTCAAAATCGAGCGTCCAAATCAAATGTAACAACCACAGGGTTTCGCAACACTGCTTTCTAAAAATGCTTGCGCGCGCGCTCTTGCGAATTCTCGAAAAAAACCATATGGTTTTCAACATTTCCGTAACATGCTACCAAAAGGGCTTCGGCGCGCAAGCCGAAATCATTCGGATGCCCTTGCGCGCGTGCCGTCGGGAGAATCCTTCGCACCAAAAGAAGAAGTGCACGCGCGCGCGTCGTCGCGCGCTCATGCCAGAATCCGTGAAGAGTTCCCGGCTTCGTAACGATGCCAAAATTGAGTGTCCCAAACAACACATAAGACACTTGGTTTCGCAACATCAGTGTTCAAACAAATGCGCGCTCGCGCTCTTGCGACTTCTTCAGGAAACCGTAGTGTTTTCACAGCATATGTGTGTAAGTAATGCGCATGGAATCTTGCCAAATGGGCCCCTGTCGCCGCATGCCAAAATCATTCGCACGCCTTTGCGCTCGTGTTGGGGGGGCACGATGCGTGTCAAGTAATACGATGCGGGTCACTGTCGCGCGTCGGCCGCGCTCGCACGGCGAACTTTTTCCAAAACCTTCATCGCCGACGCGAGGACGCCGTCATCGTCGTCAGCGTGATCAGCATCGGCGCCAGCAGTGGCCACGCCGTCGTCGTTGTCAGCGCCGTCGCCAGCATCGCTACTATCATCATTGTGTCCACCGTTGTCAACGTTGCCATGATACCGCGCCCGCCCAAGTGGCCGACTCGCACCGAAGTTCCTGCTGGGATGTGCCCAGCGGTCAGCGCCACCGCGGCCGCGTCGGTCGCTCCAAACTAGCTGGCCGTTGCACGCGCGCGCTTGGGTTGGTGCGGCCCCAAAGAAGCACCAGCCAACGCCACGCACTCATCGCAATCGCCGCCGCGTGGGTTTTGGAAACCGCATTGCGGGTGGGCGGGCGGGATGTTCGCAAGAGCGTGGGATGTGTCGGCTCGTTTTCAAATTTCAATCGAGTCTACCCCCCAGGATGATATCATTCCATTTGCGCATTGCAATTTACATACGATTCTGTCCCATCGCCCATCCTACATATGAATCTACACCATCCCAGGGGGGCCGGTACGGGCCCCCGCCATCCTCTACAGCAAATACTATGCGCGCGCACTCGTTTACCGAAACGTCGTTTTCAGGAATCCCTCGCCGCAGAATCAAGCAAAGTGCACGCGCGCGTTGTCGCGCGCGCGTGCCAAAATCTTTAGAAAACATTGGGCTCCGAAAGGGATTTCAAAACCGAGTACCCCAACAACATTTAAACAACACAGGGTTTCGCAACACGGATGTCCAAAACCAATCCCCGCACGATCTACCGAATTCTTGAAGACACCCGTTGGTTTTGCAACATTTTCGTTACATGCTACCACTCGGGTTTTGCGCGCGCGTGCCGAAATCGTTCGAAAGCCCTTGCGCGCGTGCCGTCCCGAGTGTTTTCTTCTCAGCAAAAAGCGGGACGAAGTGCGCGCGCGTCGTCGCGCGCGCATGCCGAAATCCGTCGAACATTTTCGGATTCGTAGCGGTTTTAAAACTGAGCGTCCAAAACACATACAAAAGCACACGGTTCCGCAACATCAGTGGTCAAACAAGCGTGCGTTCGCGCTCTTACGACTTCTTCCGACAATTTGTCGGATTGTTTCTTCCGGGTATCGAGGAATCTTGCTAAATTGGTCTCTGGCGCCGCATGCCGACATCATTCGCACGGTTTTGCGAACGTGCTGGGGGGCACGATGCGTGTCAAGTAATACGATGCGGGTCACTCTCGCGCGTCGGTCGCGCGCGCACGTCGAACTTTTTCCAAAACCTTCATCGCCGACGCGAGGACGCCGTCATCGTCGCTGGCGTCATCAGCATCTGCGCCGTCACTGGCCATGCCGTCGTCGTTGTCAGAATCGGCACCAGCAGCATCGCTACAATCATCACCGTGTTTTCGGTTGTCGACGTTGCCATGGTGCCGCGCCCGCCCAAGTCGCCGACTCGCATTGAAGTGCCCGCTGGGATGTGCCCAGTGGTCAACGCCGCCGCGGCTGCGTCGGTCGGGACAACAAATAGTTGGCCGTTGCGCGCATGCATGCGCGGGCTGTCGGGGCCGCAGAGATGCACCAACCAGCGCCCAGCACTCATCGCAATCGCCGCCGCATTGGGTTTGCAAACCAAGTTGCAGGTGGGTGGGTGGGATGTTTGCGCGATCGGTGGAGTGGACAATGTCAAGTTTGATGATGTTCCAACCTAATTTGGCCTTGATCGCAAGAAAGAATTTCGACCACCAGAACAAATACCGAACCTCTAGAGTTTTCACGTGTCGGGCCCTGGGTGGCACTCGCCGGACACTGTCTCGACACTGTTTCGGCACTCTTTCGATTATTTTCCAGGTGCGCGCCATTATTTCTGGGATGTGGGTCACTCTCGCGCGTCGGTCGCGCGCGCACGTCGAACTTTTTCCAAAACCTTCATCGCCGACGCGAGGACGCCGTCATCGTCGCTGGCGTCATCAGCATCTGCGCCGTCACTGGCCATGCTGTCGTCGTTGTCAGCATCGGCACCAGCAGCATCGCTACAATCATCACCGTGTCTTCGGTTGTCGACGTTGCCATGGTACCGCGCCCGCCCAAGTCGCCGACTCGCATTGAAGTGCCCGCTGGGATGTGCCCAGTGGTCAACGCCGCCGCGGCTGCGTCGGTCGGGACAAAATAGTTGGCCGTTGCGCGCATGCATGCGCGGGCTGTCGGGGCCGCAAAGATGCACCAACCAGCGCCCAGCACTCATCGCAATCGCCGCCGCATTGGGTTTGCAAACCAAGTTGCAGGTGGGTGGGTGGGATGTTTGCGCGAGCAGTGGAGTGGACAATGTCAAGTTTGATGATGTTCCAACCTAATTTGGCCTTGATCACCAGAAAGAATTTCGACCACCAGAGCAAATACCGAACCTCTAGAGTTTTCACGTGTCGGGCCCTGGGTGACACTCGCCGGACACTGTCTCGACATTGTTTCGGTTTTCTTTCGATTGTTTTTTCCAGGTGTTCGCAATTATTTCTGGGATGTGGTCTTTAAGTAGGATGGGAACAACATAACTCAAGATAAGCATCGGTGGATTGCACAACGTAGATCGCACCGCAGTCATTATTCCACGTGGGTTTCCCCACGTGGATCGCATTATATCTATATATATATGTGTTTGGCAAACTGTAGATCGCATTGCATATATAGTACCACGCAGGTTGCACAACATAGATCGCACCACATAGATTGCACCGCGTAGTTTGCAATGCATGTTTTGGACCACGTAGATTGCACCACATGGGTTGCTCCACTTAGACTGTCAATTATCTATTGCGCCGCATGGATTGCACAACGTAGTTCGACCGACATATCTAGCACAGCTGATATAACACAACATAGATCGCACCACGCATATTACACCACGTAAAATCAATTGCCTAACGCGGTATTAAGATTTCCCCCTTGATTATCCGTTTCCCCATGAGGATGTTGAGTTTACAGATGATGTGGCCCGTCATTCATTTTCCATACGAAACGCTACCACCCCGGCCAAGCAAGGTGCCCCACCCACCATCCCTGAAAAAGGAATAATATGCGTGGATCAATCGTCATCTATTTGCCTGAACCTCTTGCCTAAATATTGGGGCGAGTCCAGACGCGCGCGTCGTTCCGCGCGTTTGTCGGAACGCTCCAACACCGCAGGGTGCGTAAGGATCTTAAGATCGAGTGCCCGAAATCAGTCAAAAGCCCAATGGTGGTCAATTACCTAACAGCGAAGACTGATAGGTTTCTAGTGGGATCAAAAGAGAGCAGCAGATCACTCCACAGGGGGGTCCGGGCAGGTGTTGGGAGTTGCCGGGCGGCAGGTGCCGGGCTCGTTTTTCACCAACAGTCACACACTTCGTGCTCTTCGACTTCCCAGAACTCCATTCCCAGGCCACATTCTCAATACCCGGATGCAACAGTCACACACTTCGTGCTCTTCGAGATCCCAGAACGCCATTCCCGGGCCACATTCTGGAGGGCCGGATGCAACAGTCACACACTTCGTGCTCTTCGAGTTCCCAGAACTTCATTCCCGGGCCACATTCTGGAGGGCCGGAGCCAACTGTAGGCCACTTCGTGGTCTTCGAGTTCCCAGAACTCCATTCCCGGGCCACATTTTGAATGCCCGGAGCCAACAGTAGGCCACTTCGTGCTCTTCGAGTGCCCAGAACTCCATTCCTGGGCCACATTTTGAATGCCCGGAGCCAACTGTAGGCCACTTCGTGCTCTTCGAGTTCCCAGAACTCCATTCCCGGGCCACATTTTGAATGCCCGTAGCCAACTGTAGGCAATTTCGTGCTCTTCGACTTCCCAGAACTCCCATTCCTGGGCCACATTTTCAGCAGGGGCAAGAGCACGACGAGGAGGAGGACGAGCAAGACCAGGAGGACGAGGACGAGCAGGAGCAGGACGAGGAGCAGGAGGAGCAGGAGAAGAAGGACGAGCAGGAGGAGGAGGAGGAGGACGAGCAGGAGGAGGAGGACGACCAGGAGGAGGAGGAGGACGACCAGGAGAGGAGGAGGAGGAGGAGGAGGAGGGGAGGGGGAGGAGTACCAGGAGGAGGAGGAGGAGGAGGAGGAGGAGGAGGAGGAGGAGGAAGAGGAGGAGGAGGAGGAGGAGGACGAGGACGAGGAGGAGGAGGAGGAGGGGGGGGGAGAGTACCAGGAGGAGGAGAACGAGGACCACCCAGGAGGAGGAGGAGGAGGAGGAGGAGGAGGAGGAGGAGGAGGAGAACACCAGGAGGAGGAGGACGAGCAAGACGAGGAGGACGAGAACGAGGACGACCAGGAAGAGGAGGAGGAGGAGGAGGAGGGGAGGGGGAGGACTACCAGGAGGAGGAGGAGGAGGAGGAGGAGGAGGAAGAGGAGGAGGAGGACGAGGAGGAGGAGGAGGAGGAGGACGAGGAGGAGGAGGGGGGGGGAGAGCACCAGGAGGAGGAGAACGAGGACCACCAGGAGGAGGAGGAGGAGGAGGAGGAGGAGGAGGAGAGAGCACCAGGAGGAGGAGGACGAGCAAGACGAGGAGGACGAGAACGAGGACGAGCAGGAGGAAGGAGGAGGAGGAGGAGGAGGAGGAGGAGCAGGAGAAAGAGGAGGAGGAGGAGGAGGCAGGCTGAGGCTGAGGCTGTGACTGCGACTGCCGTTGCCGCTGCGACTGTCATCGCGAATGCGACTACGACTGCGAGAACAGCAGAATTCGACAACTGGATTTTCATCTGAATCTTAAGGGGAATGCTTTCAGATATGCTTCTACACATCGCTGTTAGGTTGCTTTGCCGGGATAATTTTGTTACCTAACAGCGAAGACTGATAGGTTTCTAGTGGGATCAAAAGAGAGCAGCAGATCACTCCACAGGGGGGTCCGGGCAGGTGTTGGGAGTTGCCGGGCGGCAGGTGCCATGCTCGTTTTTCACCAACAGTCACACACTTCGTGCTCTTCGCCTTCCCAGAACTCCATTCCCAGGCCACATTCTGGATACCCGGATGCAACAGTCACACACTTCGTGCTCTTCGACATCCCAGAACGCCATTCCCGGGCCACATTCTGGAGGGCCGTATGCAACAGTCACACACATCGTGCTCTTCGAGTTCCCAGAACTCCATTCCCGGGCCACATTCTGGAGGGCCGGATGCAACAGTAGGCCACTTCGTGCTCTTCGAGTTCCCAGAACTCCATTCCCGGGCCACATTTTGGATGCCCGGAGCCAACTGTAGGCCACTTCGTGGTCTTCGAGTTCCCAGAACTCCATTCCCGGGCCACATTTTGGATGCCCGGAGCCAACTGTAGGCCACTTCGTGCTCTTCGACTTCCCAGAACTCCATTCCTGGGTATGATTTTGAATGCCCGGAGCAAACTGTAGGCCACTTCGTGTTCTTCGAGTTCCCAGAATTCCATTCCCTGGCCACATTTTGAATGCTGAGGCAGGCTGATGCTGAGGCTGAGGCAGGCTGAGGCAGGCTGATGCTGAGGCCGAAGCTGAAGGCAGACTCAGGCTGAGGCTGATGCAGGCTGAGGCTGAGGCTGAAGCAGGCTGAGGCTGAGGCAGGCTGAGGCTGAGGCTGAGGCTGATGCAGGCTGAGGCTGAGGCAGGCTGAGGCTGAAGCCGAGGCTGAAGGCAGATTGAGGCTGAGGCTGAAGCAGGCCGAGGCTGAGGCTGAGGCTGAGGCAGGCTGAGGCTGAGGCTGAGGCAGGCTGATGCTGAGGCAGGCTGAGGCTGAGGCTGAGGCTGATGCAGGCTGAGGCTGAGGCTGAGGCCGAGGCTGAAGGCAGACTGAGGCTGAGGCTGAAGCAGGCTGAGGCTGAGGCTGAGGCTGAGGCTGAGGCTGAGGCTGAGGCAGGCTGAGGCTGAGGCAGGCTGAGGCTGAGGCTGATGCAGGCTGAGGCAGAGGCAGGCTGAGACTGAAGCCGAGGCTGAAGGCAGATGAGGCTGAGGCTGAGGCTGAGGCAGAGGCAGGCTGAGGCTGAGGCTGAGGCAGGCTGATGCTGAGGCAGGCTGAGGCTGAGGCTGAGGCTGATGCAGGCTGAGGCTGAGGCAGGCTGAGGCTGAGGCCGAGGCTGAAGGCAGACTGAGGCTGAGGCTGAAGCAGGCTGAGGCTGAGGCTGCAGGCTGAGGCTGAGGCCGAGGCTGAAGCTGAGGCTGAGGCTGCAGGCTGAGGCTGAGGCTGAGGCTGAGGCTGCAGGCTGAGGCTGAGGCTGAGGCTGAGGCTGAGGCTGAGGCTGAGGCTGATGCAGGCTGAGGCTGAGGCAGGCTGAGGCTGAGGCCGAGGCTGAAGGCAGCTGAGGCTGAGGCTGAAGCAGGCTGAGGCGCTGAGGCTGAGGCTGAGGCAGGCTGAGGCTGAGGCAGGCTGAGGCTGAGGCCGAGGCTGAGGGCTGAGGCTGAGGCTGAGGCTGAGGCTGAGGCTGAGGCTGAGGCAGGCTGATGCTGAGGCAGGCTGAGGCTGAGGCTGAGGCTGATGCAGGCTGAGGCTGAGGCAGGCTGAGGCTGAGGCCGAGGCTGAAGGCAGACTGAGGCTGAGGCTGAAGCAGGCTGAGGCTGAGGCTGCAGGCTGAGGCTGAGGCTGAGGCAGGCTGGCTGAGGCAGGCTGAGGCTGAGGCTGAGGCTGATGCAGGCTGAGGCTGAGGCAGGCCGAGGCTGAGGCCGAGGCTGAAGGCAGACTGAGGCTGAGGCTGAAGCAGGCTGAGGCTGAGGCTAAGGCTGAGGCTGAGGCTGAGGCTGAGGCTGAGGCTGGCTGATGCTGAGGCAGGCTGAGGCTGAGGCTGAGGCTGAGGCAGGCTCAGGCTGAGGCAGGCTGAGGCTGAGGCCGAGGCTGCAGGCAGACTGAGGCTGATGCAGGAGCAGGCTGAGGCTGAGGCTGAGGCAGGCTGAAGCTGAGGCTGAGGCTGATGCTGAGGCAGGCTGAGGCTGAGGCTGAGGCTAATGCAGGCCACTGCGACTGTCATCGCGAATGCGACTACGACTGCGAGAACAGCAGAACTCTACAACTGGATTCTCATCTGAATCTTAAGGGGGATGCTTCCAGATATGCTCCTACACATCGCTGTTAGGTTGCTTTGCCGGGATATTTTTTTTCAATCACGTGAACCCCAAACAATGATCAACAATGAGTTCTTAGTCATCCATGCTCTGTATCATGCGGTGTGCAATATCTGGTGTGCTACCTGTGTTGTGCAATGTCTGTGGTGCAGTCTACGCGGTGCACTTTGTTCTTGAACAATATAGGGGATGCAACATAGGTTGTGCAACGTATGTGGTGCAACGTATGTCGTGCAATCTATGTTGTGAGCGATCAAGAAGCGCGCCACAAACGCGGACAGCAACTTGTGCCATCTACGTGTTGCAGTTTATATGGGGGGCAATCCATGTGGTGCGATATTTTGCGGTGCAATTTACGCGGTGCAACATATGAGATGCAGTCTGTTTTGTGCAATATATGTTGTGACAGCCACGTGGATGAGCAATCCATGTCGCGCATGTTGTTGCGACGCAAGCCATGTTGTGCAATATACGGATGCAGACATACGTATCAATGTTTATGTGTATATGTGTATACGTATATCCATAGTTGTATATATGCATTATACACAAATTCACATACTTAAATATACACATAGTGATCTATATCTATGTGAATATATATATATATGTATATATCCGTAAGGGCTTCGCCACCTGCCGCCAGCCTTCTATCCTTCAGACTTGGGTATATCAGAGACGCGTCGGTGCGTCTCCGCGCTGCCTTGGCGCATCTGGGAACATCATGCTGGAGCGGGTCGGAATCATCAGCGCATATTGAGACGTTGGCGCTATCGAAGACGCCTACGGCGAATCACCGCCGCCCCCTGCCGTTGTGGAAGCGCCTATGTGGCCGAACGTTGAGGCCAGACCTGCGAAGTCATCGGATCATGTGTTCCCCGAATCGGTTTGGAAAGCCTTCGGGGAACACGTGGGCATCTTGAAGATCATCTTGGCCGTCTTGGAGGCCTCTTGGGCAAGCTTTCGGCGATCTTTGGGGGTTCTTGGGCCGTCTCGGGCCGTCGGAAGGCCGAAAAGAAGGACATGTCAAAATCCGTCAGACACCTAAGGACAATCAATGTTTTTGGCTTCGTCTGGCCTTCCTGAGGGCCCTCGCGGGGGCTTCTTGGGCCGTCTTGGGCCAGCTTCGAGCCAACTTCGGCCATCTTGGTGGGTTCCTGGCACGTCTGACGCCGTCGGAAGCCGTTTGGGGGGCCTCTATGGGCCGATTTGGGGCCCTCTTGGAATGCTCCAGGGCCGTCTTGGAGGCCATTTTGGGCGTCTTGGAGGCCATCTTGGGCGTGTTGGAGGCCTCTTGGGCCGTCTTGGGGCTCATCTTGGAGGCCACTTGGGCCGTCATGGGGCCCACTTGGGGGCCTCTTGGGCGATCTTGGGGGCCTCTTGGGCCGTCTTGAGCCGTCGGAATGCCGAGAAGAAGCACATTCCAAAATCCTTCAAAAACATAAGGGAAGTCAATGATTCAGGCCTCTTCGGGCCCTCCTGGAGGACCTCTTGGAAGCCTCTTGGGCCGTCTGGGAGGCCTCTGGGGGGCCTCTTGGCTCGTCTTGGACTCTCTTGGACTCTCTTGGGCCGTCTTGGATGCCATCTTGGACCATCTTGGGCGGACTTGGAGGCCATCTTGGAGCCGTCTTGGGCAGAAAAGTAGGGAATTGGCCTCTTGGGCCGTCTTGAGGCCCTCTTGGGGCCTTCTTGGGGGCCTCTTGGGCCGTCATGGGGCCATCTTGGAGGCCTCTTGGGTGCTGTTGGGGCGATGTTGGGGACCTCATGGGCCGTCTGGGGCCGTCGGAGAGCTGAAAAGAAGAACATGCCAAAATCCTTGAAAAACCTAAGGAAAATCAATGATTTTAACCTATTCGGGCCTTCCTGGAGGGCGTCTTGGAGGGCTCTTGGGCCGTCTTGGAGGCCTTTTGCCGGCCTTTTGGGCCGTCTGAGACCATCTTGAGGCCATCTTGGACCGTCTTGGGTGCATCTTGGAGCCATCTTACCCGTCTTGGAGGCCATCTTGGCCGTCTTGGAGGCATCTTGGAGGCCATCTTGGGCCATCTTGGCCGTCTTGGAGGCCATCTTGGGCGTCTTGGAGGC
The DNA here is from genome assembly GCA_963575745.1 of Prorocentrum cordatum. Classification (NCBI taxonomy): domain Eukaryota; class Dinophyceae; order Prorocentrales; family Prorocentraceae; genus Prorocentrum; species Prorocentrum cordatum. The sequence goes on along the minus strand of CAUYUJ010006703.1, from coordinate 236,570 downwards.
CTCTTGGGCCGTCTTGAGGCCCTCTTGGGGCCTTCTTGGGGGCCTCTTGGGCCGTCATGGGGCCATCTTGGAGGCCTCTTGGGTGCTGTTGGGGCGATGTTGGGGACCTCTTGGGCCGTCTTGGGCCGTCGGAGAGCTGAAAAGAAGAACATGCCAAAATCCTTGAAAAACCTAAGGAAAATCAATGATTTTAACCTATTCGGGCCTTCCTGGAGGGCGTCTTGGAGGGCTCTTGGGCCGTCTTGGAGGCCTTTTGCGGGCCTTTTGGGCCGTCTTAGACCATCTTGAGGCCATCTTGGGCCGTCTTGGGTGCATCTTGGAGCCATCTTACCCGTCTTGGAGGCCATCTTGGCCGTCTTGGAAGCATCTTGGAGGCCATCTTGGGCCATCTTGGCCGTCTTGGAGGCCATCTTGGGCCAAGTTGGGGCAACAAAGGCATTGACAGATGGATTTTCGGAAACTTGCGGGTGGCCGGCGGGACGGGCCGAAGCCCACTGGGGAGTTCTTTTAGAAAAAGAACCAAAACCAAAACCTGAAACATCCAGCACGCCGTGCACCCCTGTGGCAAGACCACAGGGGGCGGCAGATCGTAGTGGCCTTCGGCCCATCCCGCCACCGTGCCTGGCCTGTGGGTCTAAAGCCTCTGTGTTGGGGGGTCGTGGGGAGCCTCTCGGGTGCTTCTTGGGGGTGGTTTGGGAGCCTTGGGGGGCCTCTTGGGGCCTCGTGGGGTATCTTGTGGGTCTCTTGGATGCCTCTTGGGCGCGTCTTGGGCGCCTCTTGAGGCCTCTTGGGACCTCTGGGCGGCCTCTTGGGGCCTCCCAGGGGCTTCTCGGGGTTTGTCGGGGCGCTTCTTTGGCCATCTTGGAGCCTCCTGGGCCGTCTTGGGGCCTACTGAGAGGCGTCTTGGGCTGTGTTGGGGCGGTCTTTGGAGCTTTTTGAGCCGTCTTGGAGCGCCGGATATCCGAACATGCGAGAACGCCGAAATCCTTCAAACACCGTAGACAAATCCACGATTTTAGCATCATGTGGCTTCGTGGGGCCTTCTTGGGCCGTCTTGGAACCATCTTCAGGCACCTTGGAGCATTCTTAGCCTCGGCAATGCGAATCTTTTGTAATTTGCAAGGGTGTATGGCCTCGGGGACGCGAAACTGGTATAATGTGTAAGGATGTGCTGCCTCGGGGATGCAACACTGGCGTAATCTACATGGGTTTGTGGCCTCGGGGACGCGAATGCGGCTTCATTTGCTAAGGATGATGGCTGCGGGGGCGCGAACATTGTATATTTTACATATGTTTCTGGCTTCGGGAACGCGCATATCGTGCATTTTACACAACGGATTATGGTGCGATCCCTCAGCGGCGACGAGACGGCGACGGGGCGGTGACGGCGGCTACATAGCCGCCAGACCGAAGACACAGCCCAGAGGACGGGCGAAGACGAGGCGGCGACGAGGCGGTGATGGCGGCCATATAGCTGCCAGACCGAAGACACGGCCCAGTTCCGTAGAACGGAAGTAAGACACAGGGGAAAATCTACGCGCGTGTTTTGGTGGATAGAAGCGAACAGCATTGCGTCTCTGACAGTTTCATCAAATGCGACCAAGCGGGCCCCTCGCGCGCGCATGCCGATTATCCAAACGCAGTTGCGCGCTTGCTGGGGGGGGCACGACCCCTGCTTAAACAATACCATGCGGGTCACTCGCGCCCGTCGGCCGCGCGCGCATGCCGAAATCCTTCCAAAACACTCATCACTGACACGTGGACACCATCATCGTCACCAGTGTGATCAGCATCGGCGCCGTCATTCGCCTTGCCGTCGTCATCGTCATCATCGCCACCAACATCGCTACTATCTTCATCGTGTCTGCCGTTACCGACGTCGCCATCGTACCGCGCCCGCCCGAGTCACCGACTCACGTTGAAATGCCCGCGCGTCAGCGCGGCCTGCGGGACGCGCTGAGGAATCGTCTTCGGTCAGTGCCACAGCGGCCGCGTCGGTCGCGCCAGACTAGCTCGCAGCTTTGCGCGCAATCCTGTGCGCGCTAGCGCGGCCGCAGCGATGCGCCAGTCAGCACCAAGTATTCATCGCAATCGCCGCCGCATGGATTTTGCACACCAAGTTGCGGGTTGGTGGGTGGAACGATTGCGCGAATAGTGGAGTTGACAACTCTCTTCGGATTTTATATATATATATATATATATATCGCACCACAAATATTGTACCACCTATATAGCTCCATAAATCTTTGTTCATACATATCTATATATCTATATATATATATCTAGGTATGACAAACCGAAGATTACTAGAAACATGCGGTGTGGGGTCCACGCTCGCTAACAAGTACCATGCAGCAGCCCCATCTTGTCCGGTGAGGACAAAACCTCGAGGACTCGGTTCCGTCAGGACCCGTTAGTTAAACCGCCAGTGGGCGGCGACGGGGAACAGTTGCGACGACGACGCCGACGACGGCGACGACGACGACGATGACGATGACGACGACGACGACAACGACGACGACGACGACGACGACGACGACATCCGCGCCGACGAATGGCGCCGCCAGCGGCAGGCACAGGCGCAGGCGAGACGCCGCCTTGGCGCGCGGCTGTGCCGAGGGAGGACCTGATGACTCGAAAGCGGGGCCCTGACATCCATCGGGGACGCGAGTTGGGGGCCCCCAAGCTGCTAAGGCTTCGGGCTGCGCAAAGACAGCCCCGCCAGGTAGTCCCAGTCGGCCTCAACAGGCCCCCCGAGTAGTCTGGTGCGGTCTCAACACCTTGGGGCGCGGAACCCCCCAGGGGCGCCGCCGCAGGAGTCGCCATGATGTTGAGACCGACGTGGACTAACGGTGGGCTTGGTGAGAGGCCAACTGGACCTACTCGGTGAGCCTGTTGAGGCCAGCTGTGACTACCTGGTTGGGTCCTTTGTGCGCAACCCGAAGCCTTACCAACAAGAGTTGGAGATTCGGGGTGAAGCCACAGTTTTGCGACACGGGTCATGCTCCGAGGATGTTTCGGCCGACGGGCCTCCACGGTCCCAACACATTGCGATGACGGCCCGTGTTGCGCGGTCTTTTCGATGTCGAGATCATGGCACGGCCTGTCACCGCACCGTATTGGGGCCCCTTCTTTTCGGTGGGTGAGGACAAATTGCGTGCTGAGATCGTGGTCACGGTCATGAAATCTCCCAGACTTGAGATGGCCCCCTGTGTCTGTTTCAGCACGTTGCCTGGCCCCCCCTCCTGGAGGCCACAGTGTGCACCTCCCGATCTTCCTGGCCCCTCTTTGGAGCACCTGGTGATAGGACTGTCGACGGCACGATTCCATCTGATCCAATCCCAAAAATTCGGTTCCACCTTGGACGTAAGTCGGGCCTGTCCCTCCACAGGAGGGATGTTCGAACATAGTCGACAAAACAGTGTGGGGACGATCTGTTGTGCATTCTTTGTTATACCGTTTGAGCATTTTTGCTTTTGTATGTTTCATTTGTCGTCCAAAAACCCGCCTGTAGGTGGGCACGCCCGACCCAAGCTTGGAGCCGACTCGACACGAGCCGATCCCCTCCCTGGCCTGCAGGGGCCGAGCCCGGCCCCCCATCCGTTTCCGAGCCGATCCAGCGTTGCGGCTCGGTCCAGCGCAGGCCTGCCTGAGCGGTGGGACCCGTGGGAGGTGATCGGGCGAAGAGAACTATGCACATGCACCGATCCTGGCAAGGCCCATCCTTGACCCAGGATCGGTGCATATGCCTTCCTGGCCAAGGTAGGAGGGCGTATGCACCGATCCTGGGCTCAGGATGGGCCTGGCCAGAATCGGTGTATGTGCATAGTTCCTTTTCCTCTAGGTGAAAGTCGGAAGCAGGATCATGGACCTTACCAGTGGCGGGCTGCCTGTCAATCCCAGGACTTTTTGAGGGTCGGGGACGACGTTGGGGTGAAAGTCGGAAACTACCAGGCCCGTAGGAATTGAAAGTGGGTCCCGTAGGAAGTGCAGGCCTGAAGTGAGAGGTGGGTCCCGTAGATACACGTACATTACCAGTGGCCGGCTGTTTTTCAATCCCAGAACTTTTTGAGGGTCGGGGACGGCCCCGGGATGGTGCGGTGTATACTTTTTTCCCCGATGTCCCGGGGAAGCAACGAAACATGTATATACCAGGGTCCCGTATACACCGGGATCCGCTCTCCAGTTCAAATTTCAATACAGGGCCGGAAAAAGCGTCGGTGTATAGAGGTCGATTCCCTAGAAAGGGCTTCCAGGTTGAGCCCGCACTGGAGAAGATTCGCTTCTTGTCAGCGTTGTTGTCCGATTCTGCGCTTGTTTTTGTTGTCGTGCTTCCGTTTGTTTTGTCTTATTGATCACAGTTGTTTGCGATGTCCGGAGCGCAATAGATTGTGCGATTGACGTTTCCCTGTCCTCGTCGTTTGTTCCATTTTTTTCGGCAGCTTCGCCGAACAGTCAACCCTCGTCATGAGGATGAGCAGTTTTCCAGGTGTGCTGTTGTGTCCTTGCTTCTCGGCCCGTCCTAGCCCGTAGCCATGGGTGACGGTTTTCCAACTTCGGCTTCAACTTTTTTGCGAAAAAACTCATTCGTGCCCCTGTCTAGCTTCTCGCTGGAGCGAAGCTCGCCGCCTCGCCGCTGACGAAACAAGTTTCTTACGAAAGCTTGTAATTTTGGGGGGTCCGCGCGGATTCCTCGTGCTGGGCCCCCCCCCTCCCTGGCGCGCGGAGTGCGCCAGGGGCGGCGCCGGGGCGGAGGCAGGGCGGGCCAGCGTCGGTGCGGCCCGGCACGGACCTCCAGAAGTTGATGCCTGTCTTGTTTTGCCGCTCCACCGGTCCATGGGCCTCGCATCCGCACGCGCATCCTCTTATGATGTGCTAACTTACTGTAGCCTTGATCACCAGAGAGAATTTCGAGCACCAGGAAAGTACCGAAACTTGAGGGTTTTCACGTGTCGGGCCTGGGAGGCGACACTCGTTCGACACTGTTTCGACACTTTTCTGGGTGCTCGAAATTATTTCTGGGATGTTTTCCTTACGATGGGAGCAGCATGAGCATCCTCTTGATCTGGCCGCACGGTGCAGGGACTCCTGGCGTCTCGGGGCCCCAGGTCTCTTGAAGAGGCACCCGTGGAGGAGTGCATGGCGGAGCGCGCGCTGGCGCTGCGGCGGGTGGCGGAGCTGCAGCGGGAGCTGGAGGCGGCCCCCGTTTTGGAGGGGCTGAGGGTCGAGGGCGGGGACGGGTCGATAGGAGAGTGAGGAAGGAGTCGGTGGCGAGCCCAGCTCTTCCCTCCTCCTCCTCCTCATCATCATCGTCACCGTCACCGTCATCACCATCATCGTCATCACCATCATCATCATCATCATCATCATCATCATCATCATCATCATCATCATCATCATCATCATCATCATCATCATCATCATCATCTTCATCTTCATCTTCATCTTCATCATAATCATCATCATAAGCATCACCGTCAGCATCAGCATCAGCATCAGCATCCGCAGCATCATCATACTCATCCCGTATATATCGTCAGCCAACCATCATCACCACGATCGCTGTGATCACCCTCATCGTCATCAGCATTACCATCATGATTGCCACCGACATCATCATTCATACCATCATTCATACTCATCATCATCAGCAGCATCAGCATCATCATCACCACAATCTACCAATCACCATCACCATCATCACCAGCATCATCATCATCAGCAACAGCAACAGCAACATCATCGTCATCGTCACCATTCTCACCACCATCATCACCAGCATCATCATCACCATCATCATCATCATCATCATCGTCATCATCATCATCATCATCATCATCATCATCATCATCATCATCATCATCATTATCATTATCAGTATCAGTATCATTATCATCATCATTACAGCTGTCACGAGGGCTGAGAACAACCCCAGCTGTCTTCGTGCCTCGCCTCTCCACCCTGGAACCTGCTCCATCTGCAATGCCTCCATGGCGCCCTGGGCACTCGGAGGAGGCGCCCGCGTCCCTCGGCGGCGAGCCTGGGGTGGGAGTCGGAGGGGGCTTGCTTGCTCAGAGGGCTCGGAAGGCCTCTGGCCTTCTGCCAGGTGCTCGAAGCGCCCTCCGAAGACGCAGGCCGCGGGCGGCTCCTCGGGAGGCGCCGAGGGCTGCTGAGCAGCCCCGCCGCCTTCCGAGAAGCCCTGCCCCCTCTCGCTTCCCCCCTTAGGCTGGCCGCCGAAGGAGGGGACGGCACGAGCCGGAGGCCCTCCGGGTCCGTCGAGGGGCGGCCTCGGGTTGCGCGGTCGTGCCGCCGCCGCTCGCCGCCTCCTCTTGGGCGCGGCGCGTCCCCCGCGGACCCGCCCCCGGGGGGAGGGCGCTTCCGCCGGACGCGGGCATCCAGTCGAGCGATCGATGAGCCTGGATGTGGGAGGCCTTCGCTCTAGCCAGTGGCGAGTGCACATAGGCGAGAGGCGGCGCGCACGGGGGGAGGTGGCGCGAGAGGGGGATGGCCTCCCGGGGACCCGGGCCTTCTCACAAGGCCGGGGCTCCTCTGGGCCGCCCCGCCCCGAGGGCTTCTAAAAGGCCACCTGCCCGAAGGATTGCAAAAAAAAAAACGAAGGATTGCACCAAAACGAAGGTTTTTTTGCAATCTTTTTTTTGCAATCCTTCGTTGCAATCCTTCGTTTTTTTGCAATCCTTCGTTTTTTTGCAATCCTTCGTCTCAGAAGACCACCCCCCTCGCGGCCCCCCCTCTGCGCGCGCCGCGAAGTCGAGGCTCTGGGCGTTCCGGGCACCACTTCGGGCTTCCTGGTGGCCTCCAGGAGGCCCTCCGGCAACCTCTGGGGGGCATCTGCTCAGGTATGGAAGCTTCCGGAGGCATCCAGAGGAGGCCCTCTGGCCCGATGACTGCTCCGAGGCTTTCTCTTCTGCCTCTGGCATCCGGAGATTAGTCGGGCCGGAGGCATCAAGAGGAGGCTTGAGTCGCTTCCCAACCTCAGGCCCGCCTGCAGGGGTCTCGCAGCTGCCCTGTGAACAGGAGCGCTGCCCGCCATTACTCGTCGGGGCGCTCTACTTTCAGCGCGTTGGTTCCTAGCGCAGGTGTTGTTTCGGGGGTAACCTGCGATACTGCGATATGATGTGCACTGCTGTGCTATGCCACGCTCGGCTAGGAGGAGAAGGAGGAGCAGCGAACACATGGGAAGACTTGCGGGATGAGGGGGGGAGGAACACAAGGATCAGGAGGATCAGGAGGAAGAAGAAAGAGAGAAGGAGGAATCGGAAAAGGAGCAGGCGGATCAGGAGGATAAGGTCAGGAGGTAAAGGAGGAAGAGGAACAGGAGAAGGAGGAGGAGGACGTTAAGAGCAAGAGGTAGGAGGTTGCTCAGGAGGATGCCAGGGGACGCGATGAGAAGGACGGGGGCCACTATGGCGTGCGGGGAGGTGGTCACGCGCGGATGCCCATAAGAAAGTATGTTGTTGCATGATATTCATATCCGACCCCCCCCTGGAAGCAAGGATTATCCGCTCTCCTCCGCGCGTTGTTTTTCACACGTGTCATGTGCGACTGCAGCTCCATGCCGTTCAGACCAGTATCTTTGCCCCCTCCTCCTTGTCAGATGGGGCGCACGCGCGCTGATCTAACAAATGCGTGTTCTCAGACCCTGCGACAAGCAGTACAAAGCGGGCCACACGTGAGCGACCCCGCGCGTGCATGTAATACATCACTGGAGTATACCACAGTTTCGATTTGAATAGGTTCAACAAGCTATGTAGAACATGTCTGGTTCGCTTAACAAGGAGTTGGCAAATTTCTGATCGCGCGCGCACTCGCTGAAATCACAAGAACACCGTCAGGACTTCTCCATTCAGTTGAATGAGGCTATTAGGGCCCTCTCGCGCGCGCATGCCGAACATATTCATCAATCATCGCGCATCCGCCATATGTGTCAACGCCTACCATGGGGCCCAAACTTGCGTGTTTTCGCTCGCGCACTCCGGATCTTTTCCAAAACCATTATTGTCCCCAGCATTCCAACACAGAGTTTTTCAAATACATGTGAAAGCTCACTGGCTTTTCGAACCATGCCTTCAGGCTGTTCAAGTTTATGCGCGCGCGTCCTCATCATCCTCGTCATTACCATAGTTCCTATCATCGCCAGCGTCATCAGTGCCTTCTTGCTTCGCATCATCATCATCATCATCATCATCATCATCATCATCATCATCATCATCATCATCACCATCATCATCATCATCATCATCGTCATCTCCATCGCCACCGCCGTCATCGTCGTCATCATCTTGACCGTCGTCATCATCTTGACGTCATGGTCCTCGTTGTTGTCGTCGCCCCCGTACTCAGCGCAACCATCATCATCAGCATCCTCATCATCAGCCACCTCCCTCCCGACTCACGGATCTGCATACGAAGGGTGATCGCGTCATTTCGCCAGTTGATATCTGTCATCAAGGTTTTGGTGGGTCGGGCTTTTGCTCGGTATTTGGTAGCGACGACGAGCATTGGACTTCACGGCATAGCTTGCATCCCGCATGTTGCACCGCACGCGCATGCGCATATAATGCCGCACCATGCATTTGCACATGTATACGCGTGTATGGGATATATTCATATATATATGTATTTATAAATATCATGTGAGGACTTGCGATGCATCCCTGCTGCCGACGCCTGGACGAACGGCAGCCGTGCACGTACGATTACATTTGCATTCCGCACGGGCTTTATTTTTTGTCAACTCAAGGTGTCGCGCGCCTACCAGGCCAGCATCGGCCCCCTGTTCATATCTTGGCAGTTGCATTAGTATGAGACGTGCTTCTTGCTCGAAGCAGCCCGTGCCGCGCGCGCGACGCGGGGCACGTGCGCGGGCCGCCGCAAGACCACACAACAGCTAAGGGCTGTCCACCATTAAGCGACATAGCTGTCCAAACGCGCACAAAGTGGCCAGAGTTTTTTGCGCGCGCGCTCGTTGAAATCATCGGAAGGGCCCTGGTATTCATCCGCCGTGTCCACTGAGACCAACCGTGTTGGGCGAGCGCGCATGCCGAGAACGTTCAACAACCACCGCGCGCCCGCCGATTCTGACACAGGAGACCTGCGGGCCACGCGCACGCGCGTCGGCGGGCGCACGTCGAAATCATAAGACCAGGTTTGTTCAACAATATTACCACTGAGGTGTTCAAGCCATGTTCGTGGTCGGCAGCGAAAGCGGACGCCAACGCTTTCGGAAAGCCAGCGGCGCTTACATCATACGACACCCAACGGTTTTCCAAAATAGTGCGGCAAGCGTTCTAGATGCATGCAGACGCACATTTCTATCACCCTCATCAGCCCAAGTCCATCGGACACGCCGTCATGATCGCCGACATCATCGCCATCAACATGACCATCACCAATATCATCATCATCATCATCATCATCATCATCATCATCATCATCATCATCATCATCATCATCATCGTCGCCATCACCATCATCATCACCGTCACCGTCGTCGTCATCACCACCGCCGCCGTCATTATCGTCATCGTCGATGCCGTCGCCCTTGTCTGCGCGCGCGCAGGTGCCCATCGTCCTCACTAGCACCATCGTCGTCATAATCGCCAGCGTCATGGTTGCCGCAGTCGCTCGTCATGGACATCGTCGTTGTGTTCGTCATCGTCGATGTCGCCGCCCAGTTTAGTTCCGCCATCACATTGCAATTTGGGGGCCTGTGAGACCAAATCGCACCACATAAGCTGCACCGCCTATTCAACTCTCTCTATCTATATATGGAGAGAGAAAGAGAGAGCGAGAGAGAGAAAGAGAGAGCGCGCCACCATGATTGCGCCTCGTCGTAGCCCATGCAATATTTTGTTGTTTGGGGCCCGCGCCAGTGAGCATTGCATCGCCACCTGTGGGCAGGGTGGCCTTTTGTGCCCTCCCCGAGCACTCGGCGCCCCACCGTTGGCAGAACCCTGCAGAAGCCGATGGCGGCCCGCGCGCCGACGTTGCAGTTTGGTCGGTTTGGCCCGCACAGCTCCGCAGGACCGCCCCGGCCTCCCCTGGAGCCTTCCGCCCCCCCCGCGCCCCAGAGCCCTCCACCACCACCTCCGCCCCCCCCCCCGCCGCTGCGCTCCGCTTCGCGCTCGCCCTCCCGCTCCGACGCCCCGCCCCCCGCTCCGACGCCCCGCCCCCCCGCCCCCCTCCCCGGCCCCCAGCCGCTCCGACACCCCGCCCCCTCCGACCCCAACAACCCCAAACTCACCGAGCGCGTTCCACTACTCGCAAAGTGCCTACTCGCAAACGCCCAGAAAAAAAAAAAAAAAAAAAAAAAAAAAAAAAAAAAAAAAAAAAAAAAAAAAAAAAAAAAAAACCTGTCTGCTTCGATGTAATGTACAGTAGACCCCCCCGCGGGGCATCCAGGCCATCTGCGAGTATTTACTTTTTGCGAGTAGTGGAACGCGCTCGCCTACAAACCCTCCGCCTCGCCGGTGGGGCCCGCGAGGTGTTCCGCGGCTCGAGCTCGGCCGCCTGCGCGCTGCAGTGCGCCTCCGCTCGCGCCGGCGGCGGCGCCGCCGCCGCCCTCCGCGGCGGACCGCCGGGCGGGCCACAGCCGCAGCCGCTGCGGCGGCTGGTGGCGGCGTTCTATTGTCCCGTTCATCCTTATACGGTGGCCCCTCCCGGTCGCACCCCGAGGTGTGTCGCCAGGGCGGGCCAGACGTTTCGCTTGAGACTCCCTCTCTCTCTTTCTCTCTTGGTGTTTCTCTTTCTCTCTTGTTTTTTTTTTTGTTTTTTTTTTTCCTCTCTCTCTCTCTCTCTCTCTTTCTTTTTCCGATCGTGAAGATTCGCATGTGCAGCAGGTTCACGGATACAGGGGGGGTGGTTTTCCAAATGTGGTTGTCGCCTCAGCGCCGCGTGTTGTTGCCTCATTCTGCAGCAGTTCCACGAATGGAATGGAATGGTTGTTTTCGCTTCAGTGCCGCGCCAATTCGTCTTAGAAGTTCTCAGCATTTTCACAGGGGGATGGGGTGGCGTGTTCAAGATCTTGTTGTCGCTATAGCGCCGCCCGCATTCGTCTTACAAGTTCGCAGCCGATTTGTTGATGGATGGGGCATTTATCCAAATCTGTTTCACGCTCGAGCGTCGCGCACATCCGTACTACAAGTTTGCAGCAGCTTCACGGATTGACGAGGTGCAACATGTGAATATCGTTGCAGTGCCGCGAATGTTCGTTGAGATTGCCCTAGCTTTACAGATGGATGATGGGTCGTTTGAGATATAATTTTTGCAGTAGCGCCGCGCATATTCGTTTAACAGTTCGCAGCAGTGTCAAACATGGAAAGGCAGTGGTGTTCACAGTGCGGTTCCCGCCGTAGCGCAGCGCACATTCGAAGTGAAAGTGCGCAACGCCTACAAGGATGGAGGGGTGTTTTTAAAATGTGGTTTTCGCCACAGCGCTGCGCACAGGCGCATTCAACGTTCGTAACAGTTGCATTCCTGGAAGGGGGGGTCGTTTCCAAAACGGCGTCCTCGCCTTACAGCCATGCGCACAGTTGTTTCCAAAATTGGGGCTGTCGCCTCAGCGCCACGCGCATTCGATTTCTTTGATGCAACGTGTAGACGGATGGAGGATTGTTTCTTGTTGAAAGGCGGAGCTCTCGCCCGAGATTTGTTGAGTTGACGGATCCGGGATTGCAGCGCACGCGGCATTGTACGGATTCATTGCGATTCTTTTTCGAAGTGGAGTTGTCGTTTGACGCTTCCTCGGAGTCCATGACCATAGTGGCACCTCCTGGGTGCAGCAAGTATGCGGATGTGTGGGCGGTCCTTCTTCGAAAGGGGGGCATCGCTGGACAACCTCGCTGAGTTGTATGACCAGTGCTTCTCTGCGTTTATGACAAGGCGGCAGAAAGATGCGAGGCAGTTCCGCTGCAGGATGGGATCCTCGCCCAGCAGGCCCAATTTCGCTGGTGTTTGAAAGTGGGCGCCACTTGTTAGAAGAGGACGTGCAGGGGCGTTTGAGGAGGGGACTTGGGACGAGAGGGTGTAATCCAGCATCGTTCATGAAAACCTTAGGGAAACCGAAGGCAACCTGCAAAACAGCTCAGGAACACTGAGCCCCTCCCACACGAACAGGGTTCCTTCTTCGGCACCCCGACTGTAGTCTCGTAGAAGAGAAAACGGCATGTAGCCTTTCGGCGGTCCGCGCAGAACGCTGACGGTTGCCCGTTGTTCGCTCTTGGACACCATGGCCCAGTGGGGATGGGGATGGTTTGGACGATATTGGGGGGAGCAGCCGCGAAAAGACCGCGGATCCTGCGCCTCGGGCGCCGAGGTCCAGCGTCGACGCAAGAACTCTGTGTGGACCGCCGAGAGCTCATGCGCATGCCGAAGTCGATTCATTTTTTCGAGGCCTCTTGTAATCATGGGAAGAAGAAACAACCGGACCCGATTGATGGCGCTTGCTAAACGGCCTTGGGCGTTTACTACACAGCCCTACCCTGCTCGACTCTTTCTGTGGGTGCATTTACTAAACGCCTCGCTTGGCGGGGTGGTTGTTATGGGGGCGGATTGTTTGCCCTCTATAGGATGTCGCGGGCAGTGCCCGTGCAGTGCTCTGAAGCCCTCGGCACCCCCGCCTTGCGGCCTGGTGCCAGGGGAGAGGCAGGGCAATAGTACAGTGGAGGCCCATGCCAAGAAACACCCTCCTTGCCTTCAGGGTGCCCTGGGTTTCGATGGTTTTGCGATGGAAGCGTGACGTTCCCACTCTAGAATTCGATGGACGTCCTGGGGTCTCAGGGTCGGGTTTCTTGTGGAAGGTTTCTTGTGGTCGGGCCCCTACTGTAAGTGTTAGGTGGGCGCCTCGGAAAGAGATCGGCGGAGACGGCGACTGACGATGATGGCACCGCCTCCTCCTCACGCGTTCTTGGAAGTGATCGTTGCGTCTTGGAGGTTTCCTCGCCTCGGGATGCACTCTAGCGGCCGGCGCGTCCCGAAGGGCCGCCGGTGGCCAGAGCTGTGACCCGAATACCGCCAGGCGTCAAAGAGGGGGAGGGGGAGGCTCGGGAGGCGTGCGGCTCCCACCAGGAGTGAGGAGGGGTCGGGGGCACCCGCACCGGCGGATCCCACCAGGAAGGCAGAGGTGGTGGAGGGCGCAGGGCACGGACGAGGTCGGGGCAGGTGGAGGCCGAGGACAGAAGCAAGGACGATCCAGAGGAGGGCGAGGGCGACGGCCAGGTCGGGGCAGAGGAGAGCGAGGAGGGCACGGGCAGGTCTGCGGAGATGGCGGAGACGGTGGCGAAGACGGAAGGGGAGCTCTGCCCCAGGTGGCATCGTCTGCTGAGGCCAGCGTGTGTTTCGCTGTGTCGAGTGCTCTTACTGGGGCCGCGGCATGATCAGCGTGTTCTAGGGAGACCAGTGCTGTGAGACTCCTCCGTCGTAACTCTCGGCCACACGGGGCGGGGGCAGTCCCCGAGCGGCGTCGCCTGGCATCTGAGCTGGCTCTCGTGCCTTCAGCCTTCAGCCTCCGCCTTCTCTCGGCATGGAGGAAGCGGGTCCTGTCAGGCACCGAGAGAACGCCCACCCAGACAAGTCGACTGAGGAAGTGTGCGCTGGTTCACTCGACATTGGCATTCGAGCGTTCCAGTGCAGGCCGCAGACGGTTTCGCTCATCGACATGCGTTTCGCCGAACACGTTCGGTCGGTTTTGGACGTCCTTTTATCTACCCCGCCGGGGTCCACTTGGAAGGCGGCGCCGTGCGCACGTGGAGTGCCCCTGGCAGCTGTCACTCCGGGCGCCTTGCTGAAGGGGGCTTCGTCCAGCCCCGGTCCGACGGGAAGCGGGTCCTGAGGCTGTTCGTTGTGTTCGGGCTCCTGGAAAGCTACCTTTGGACGAAGGCCCCTCGTGGTCCAGGCCTCGTTTTCCTCGGGACCCGCGTCTTTCATGCCAGTTTTCCTGCGGCCACCGGGCGCCCCCTCCGTTGCAGAACTATCCTGCAGATCGGACAGGCCGTGTAAAGGAGCAGCGGCCGCCGGCTGCCCGGCCCCGTGGTGAGTGGCCCACCCCCACCAAAGAAGCAATTCAATCGAATTCTTTGTTTCGAGCGATCCCCACCGAAACCTCCGAGGTTTGATCCCGACGGTGCTCGCGCCCACTGGAACGATGTGCGCGTGGCCTGGTGGTGTCGGCCAGCGCTGCGGTCTGACAAGGTCGCAAGTTGCTCTTACGGCCCCAGACTCCTGACGAAAGAAACTGAAACAAGCCATGGGGCGAAAACTAGCCTCTTAGACGCGTGGCGCGAGACTCCAAAGCAAAACTTGAAATAGGCAGTAGGGGGAAGCAATAGAAGTAGTAGTAGTAGTACTACTACTACTACTAGTGATAGTAGTGGTAGTGATAGCAATACGAATCGTAACAAGAAGTAATCGTAGAATTTGGGGCAATCTTGCGTGACGTCGTGACGCCTGTCACGTGTGATACGTCGTCCAATCGGTCGTTGCTCCGCCTGTTTGGTCCAGTTGCCAGCCTGACCTCGGCGCGCACGTCGCGTTTGATAATATTACAGTACGGCGTATTATGTCATGACGCTCCTCTTCAACTATGGTTTTGATAGTCGAAAGTATGCTATTATGCTCTGCGGCACCGTGCGGTAACATGATATGCAATGTCAGTTAATGTGTGCTTCTGCGTTGTCTTGCGATGCTGTTTACGTTATGCTGGTTTCACTACAGCACGTGATGCCTTGCTTTGCAATCGCACACTTCTTCAATGAAGATATAGTCGTTGGTGGAAAGTCCAGCTCGGTGCCGTATGAGTATCAGTAGTACAAGGAATGTGTTATGGTATGATGGTTACGTTGTGCTATGTTTTTTGTTCATGCCCTGTAATCATGCGCAATATGGTACAATCTACCATGTTTGAGTACAGTCGCTGCTGTCGTGGTACCACTCGTACAACAGTTCCAGTACGCTCTGTGATGGTATGGGATGATATGCCCCACTATGTTGCGCTATGTCGTCGCATGCATTGTTATTTGATGGTGTGTTCAATGTTGCGTTCTGTCATGCCCTGTTCAGTCAGGACATGGTACTTGATTGTGTCGTATGTCCTGCGATGTTTAATGTGCTATGCCGAGATCCGTGGTCATGGTATGGTTTACCATATTATGAAAACCAGTGGTTATTTTTATGGTATGATGTCCCATGGGATTGCCTGAAATGGTATGCTCTGTTCTTACCCTGTGATCTGGTGGGCTCGGCCCTTCGTTGTTGTGATGTGTGGCGTTATGGTATGCTCCGCATGCTCCATGTTGCCATTGCATGCGCTGTTATGCTAAGTCAGTTTATTTCCTGGTCTGGCATGCTATGTTATCGCATGTATTGTTGTCTTATGTTTCTATGATAACAGATGGTGCTCTATGCTATGATGAGTGGTGCCGCGCTCTGTGATGGCATGAGTTGTCATCATATGGAATAGTTTGGTATGTGATCTTGTGCTAAGGTGTGATCGTTTCTGCCACTGTAGGTAATACCACTGTATGCAATGTCATGGCATGTTATGCTATGAACTAGTATGATATGTTAAGTTATGAGGTGCGGTAGTATGCTATGTTATGTGTGATCCAATATAGCATAGCTCATGGTGGTATGTCATGCTATGTTTCGGTGTTGTGTAACATTTTATGTCGCGCTCTGTAATGTTAGGCGTTGTCAACTGTGCTGCGATGCGATATGTCATGTTATATGTGCTGTGGTGCTGTGTGATGGTGTGGTGTGTGCTGTCATGGAAGTGTGTGGAATGATATGTGCGTTCATCTTCTGGTGAATTATGATGTGGTATATTATGTTGTGATTGGTGTGGTCTGACATAGCATGCCTGATTATGTTGTGTTGTGTTATGGTATGACGTGTCGTGTTATGAGAGGCTGTGACATGTGACGCGTTGAAACGTTAAGTTATGCGGTGTGTCATGATGATATCGTTGCTTTGTCGTGGTATGCCATGTTATGATATGCGATGTTGTGCTAGTGCATACACTGCTCTGGCATGGTGTGTAACGCTATGATCTGCTCTGTCATGTTATGATATGCTATGCCCGGAAATGTGATGTTAGGTGATGCGGTGCTCTGTTGTTCTGTACCATATCTATTGTAGCATTGTGCTGTACTATGTTTGCCATTTTAGCATACCGCCCTGTCATGTCCTGATCTGTCGGCGCGAGGCGGGACTCTCGGGGGCACTCGGGGGACTTGGGGATCTGGCGGCCGCGGTATGCAGGGTGGCGCGAGGCGGGACTCTAAGGGACACTGACGGGGGGACCTGATCTGACGGCCGCGGTAAGCAGAGTGGCGCGAGGCGGGACTCTCGGGGACACGCGGGGACCTGGGAATTTGGCGGCCGCGGTATGCAGAGTGGCGCGAGGCGGGACCGTCGGGGACACTCGGGGGACCTGGGGATCTGGCGGCCGCGGCATGCAGGGTGGACGGGGCAAATGGTTTGTTTTTAAAATCTAACGACCCCGACCTGTCGGGTGTGGAAATGCATCTGACCAATCATTGTTTGGACCCGAAGGTTTCGGAGCGATTGTAGATCCTCTTCTGCTCGACATGATGTCGTGTTCTGTCGTTTTGAAAACCTCCCTGCTCTTCGCGAGTTTTCAGTGTCATTTGATAGGTTGTCAATCGCGGGGTTAAGTGCCGCGTTATTTGGGCTTGACGGAGCGCTTCTGTTGCAGCACTAAGTGGGTATTGCTGGTTGTTCGATGTGTTCGTGGTTGTGCGCCCAAAGGGTTTTCGGGGAGGTCCAGGAGGGGCCCGTCCCGCCCCGAGGTGAGGGCCCGAATGTGTGGACAGCCCGGAAGTTGCCCGGAAGTTTGCCTATAAGTTTCGTCAGCCAACATTTCATTGGCGTGCCTATTCGCGACAAAAATCACCAGCAAGCCTACCTCCGAATGTCCTGTCGGCCACGCATTTTTCACAAGAGAAGAAAAAGACAACCACCAGCTAGGGTTAAGTCGGGCCTGTCCCTCTACAGGAGAAATATGCCAGAATCGTGTAAAAATAGTCTGGGGACGATTTTGTAACTATTTTAGACAATTGTGGAAGATGTTTGAAGTATTTTTGATTTTACTCCCAAAATCCGCATGTAGGAGGACACGCCCGACCCAAAGCTAGGGGGCTGGCCGCTCCCCCTCCCCGAGCTGGTGGCACCCCGCTCCGGGCGTGCCCCCAGAGAGTGCCCGGAACGGAGTGCCACCATGTCGGGGTAGTGGCTGTGGTGACGGAGTTCTATAGGGTTTGGGTGGTCGTGGCTCTTTCGGGTTGATCCAAAAGGTGGTCCAGCGACACGGGGTAATAGATTTGTGGGGCTCTTGGAGCCTCGTGGGGGTCGTCCCTTGGGAGCCCTGAAAGGCCTCTTGAGGCCACCTTGGAGGCCATTCTGGAGGCCATCGATCAAAAGAGGGGGGGGGTCCCGATTTGCCTCCCCCTCTGTGGCCATCAAAATCGCCTCTGGGGGTGCTTTTGGGGTGCTCTTGGAGCCGTCTGGGGGGCCTCTTGAGCCTCTCTTGGGTCATCTTGAGGCCTCAACTGCGCATCGGTTGCGGAAAGGCGAGAGCGCAGTAGGAATAGGGTTTCTTAGGAAGGTCATGTGGGGTCTCCGAGAGCACTTGGCACCGCCTCATGGCCCTCGTCGGGCCTCTTGGGCGTATGTCGGAAGCTATATGGAACTATCGTCGGCTATCCTGAGCCATCTTTGAGCGTCGGGCGCCTTCTCGGAGCCATCTTGGGCGCCCTAACCGATCCCGAACCCCCCAAAGAGACTTCAGGGAGGGGGGCGGAGGTAAACCTCCCGGATTGGGAGGGGTCTCAGAAGAGGAACGAGAGATGCCGCTAAGGGGTGGCAAATCAATCGTGTAGCCGATCTCTTAATCGCATGAGATCTCCCCAGATTTCATAGTGCCTCTTCTTGTCCCAATACCTTCCCTGGCCTCGCCTGGGCCTCGCCTCGGGCCACGATCTGCGAGCCCCCCCTTCTGGACGCCCCCTTCCTTGGACACGCCGACACGCCCAGCGAGGCGGCTCGAGGATCGACGATCGACGAGGCTCGAGGCCCGAGGACAGGACCGACCGAGCAGCTCGCCGCCCGCCCGAGGACCCGCCGCGGCCCCGCGCGGCGCGGGCGCGGCCGGGCTGCCGGCGGAGGCGCGCGCTGTTCGGGGCACCCAGACGGCTCGGTGGCCACGCGCAGCGGCGTTTGCCCAGACCATCCTGTGGTGCTGGATTCTCCGTTCTGCAGGGACAGCGCACCGCGTTTTTCCTCCTCCTCCTCTCCTCTTTCCTCTGCCCTCCTGCCGCCCCTGCCTCCGCCCTCTGCGTGCCCGCGGCCGTTGTTGATGCACGGGGTTTCGCCGATCGGCGCGGGCCCCCTGGCTCCACCGCCCGTCCCCCCGGAGACCAGAGGTGGGCCGCCTCAGGCGGCTGCGTTTTGCGATTGGTTGGCCCCCCTGCCCCCGTCTGATTGCGCGACTGGTAGAAGCTGATCGAAACGACCACAGGTTGGCGCCATCTCCATCTCCCAGCGTCCCGCATCCGTATTTGTATGATCCTTGGCACGCGTGCCTCTTGTTCACCTGGTTAGACGCAGACCCCCCCCACCCTTCGGCCAGATGCCGCGACCTGTAAACCACAACAGACGAGCAAAACATGATCACACCAGAGAAAACCCCAATCAGTGGATGGTTTTCGCTGGGGAGATCGGCCGGGAACCTGGGAGCCTGGGAACCCAGAACCCACCGAAATCGGCCCGGAACCAATATCTGGGAACCCGGGAACCCGGAACCGGGTTCCCGGGAACCCAGCCTGCTACCAAAATCGGCGGGAAATGTTCGCCCAATCTTTCAACTTGCGCTAGGACCCCTTCAGTGCAAGCACTGACTGGGGAGCAAAACAAAACAACAATGACGCTGAGCACCGTGCGGTGAGCCGGCGAGGATCCGGGGTCTGAGTGCAGGGCGTCGGGCCTTGGGCCGTGCTCCGAGGCCGTCTCGGGCGACCGGCAGCCTCCAGGTGATCGCTTTGGCTATGCTGTGTTCCGCCGAGCGGCGCGGGCCCCCAAACTCCCCCTCCCTCCCTGCCCCCCTGCGTCGCATGCAACTCCTGGGGGGTCAGATTCTGTTTTTGCCCTGGTCCGAAATCTGGCTGAATCCCGCTTGATCCCGCTTAATCCCGCTTAATCCCGCTTAATCCCGTTGAATCCTGCTTAATCCGAGGCCCCCTCCAGCATAACAGCCCCCCAATGGGGCTTGATCCTTTCTAATTTTTCCGACGAAGCCCTCCCAGTAGTTGCCTCCTAACCTTGGAGTAGATATTGGCTGTTTTTTGGCGCCTTCTTTCGAGCAGGTGGAGTCGCCCCGGCGCCCCTCGTGGGACGCACTGTCACAAGCAGCCGCACTAAGCAGAGATCTGGAGCCAGACCCCCACGCCCTCCCCCCCTTCCCGCCCAGTGTCGAAAAGCCGAATAAAATTATCCCAGTGCGACCCTACCTAGGAGTTGGAGCCCCTAGGAAAGCAGCATAAGCTAAGCTAAGCTAAGCTATGCTAAGCTAAGCTAAGCTAAGCTAAGCTAAGCTAAGCTAGCTAAGCTAAGCTAAGCTAAGCTAAGCTGAGATAAGCTAAGCTAAGCTAAGCTGAGATAAGCTAAGCTAAGCTACGCTAGGCTAGGTTAGGCTAGGCTAAGCTGGGATGGTATGATATAAACTAAGCCAAGATATGCTAAGGTATGGTAAGCTAAGATGAGATAAGCTAAGCTAAGCTAAGCTAGGCTAGGCTAGGCTAGGCTAAGATAAGCTAAACTAGGCTAAGCTAAGCTAAGCTAAGATGATATAAGCAAAGCTAACCTAAGACAAATTGAACTAAGCTAAGCTAAGCTAACCCTCTAGGCAGAGCCTTGGTAGGGAACCCCGCTTGCCGGGGGAACCGCGGGGCGGATCCTGGGGGAACCGCCCGGGGCGAGCCCCATTGCCCGGCCCTTTAAGCTTCCCGAGTAAGAACCCTTCTAGGCAGAGCCTAGGTAGGGAATGAACCTTTGTAGGAGCTTATGAAATAAGCTAAGCTAAGATGAGATAAGCAACGCTAAGCTAAAGAGACGTAGCTGGGGGAACCGCGGAGCGGATACTGGGGGAACCGCCCGGGGCGGGCCCCACTGCCTGGCCCTTTAAGCTTACCGAGTATGCCTAGGTAGGGAAAACAACTCACCATGGTCCCAACACGGTGACGTGGCGGACCGTGCGAGGAGGTCTTAGGGGATCCCGAGGTCACCGCCCGGTCTGTCGCCGCACCGTCTCGGGACGCCCCACCCTCGGAGCTCCCAGGAATTGAACGCAGGCGTGTCGCCTGGGTTCTCGGAACCCCGCGGGGATCTACAGAAATCCGCATCTCGCCCAAAGGCGCTTGCAAGGCGCCGATGCAGCGCCTCGAAGGCGCTTCCAAGGCGGCCACACCTACAAACATACAGCTAGTTCAAGGCGCCTGTGAGGGGGCCACACGGCGCCCATACACATCATCCATACATGTTTCCGTGCATACACGCATACACACAGCTCTACATACATGTGAATATATATGCGTACATACATACACACATACATACAGACAGACAGGCAGGCAGACAGACAGGCAGACAGACAGGCAGACAGACATATATGCATACATACATTCATATATACACACATACATACATACATACATACATGAGCACAAACATGCATCCATCCATCCATACATACATACATACATACATATACACAAACAAACAAACAAACAAACAAACAAACATACATACATACATACATACATACATAAATACATACATACATACATACATGAATGCATGCATACATGCATATCTACATGCACGCATGCTCATACACACGTATATATACATATATATATATATAGATATGGTCAGGCACTCCCTAGCACCCATGACTCGCCGTCTTTCCCTTGACGAAGTTGGAATGCCCTTTTCCAGCCCCCTCTGTTTCTCTTCTGCCGTCTTTCTGAGTGTCCTCCTCCTTCCCTGCCCCTTCCTCGCTTACAGATTTCCCTCTGCTGGCGCATTTGTTTCGACTGCAGTTGCGAGCGCGCTCTGACTGCTAGGCTGGGCGACGCCCAAAAGCAGCGCACTGTAGAAGATGCAACCAGCGAGTTCCCCCGCAGGGGAAGCCCAAAGCTTGTAAGCCATCCCGCAGACACGAAGAGCTTCCGAACATTGTGATTTCATTGGGAAGCTTGGGATTTCTGGGGTGCGAATCCCATGTGCCATGTGATTCCACTGGGATGCTTCTGGGATTCCTGGGGCTACCCACTCTCCGACTGACATCCACCCTGGAGCCGCCCGAGCATCCTAAGGAGTTCGCTTCGCGACGTCAGGAACGCTTTGACCTCGAGATGTCAATTGGATGCTTCGGATTTCTGCGGTGCGAATCCCAGAAACAATGCAATTTTATGCGCATTCTTTGGGAGTCCTGGGACTCTCCACCTCCGACAAACATTAACCCTGGAGCCCCCAGGGCTCCGAATCCCAAGCGTCCCAGTGAATGCACAGGGCTCGCGGCGTCACGGAAGCCAAATCCCTGCGATTTCGTGGGGATGCCTGGGATTTCTGGGGCGCTCATCCAAAAACAAATTGCTTGGTCTCACCAGGATGCTTGGGATCCCTGGGGTTGCCCACCCTCCGACAACAAAAATCACCCCGGAGCCCCCCCCCCCAGGGCTCCGAGAGCTAGACGCCCCCGTGAATCCACCGGGCTCGCGACGACAGGGCAGCCCGGCCCAGACCCTGTGATGTGATCGGGGTGCCTGGTATTTTCTGCGGTGCTGATGCCAGAAACCATATGATTGCGAAGGCCTTACGGCCGGTGCCGCCGACCCTGGAGGGCGACCCATGCGTTCTCGTATGTGGCGGGGGGGGCCTCTTGGGGCGTCCTGGGGGCCTCTTGGGGCTGAAGGGTCGAAATGTCCGTTCGGGTGAACCATCTGGGCAATCTCTTGGAGCCGTCTTGGGGGTCTGTTGGGCGCGGCTCGGGCGTGGCTCGGGCGCGGCTCGGGCGCGGTCCGAGCGCGGCTCGGGCGCGGCTCGGGCGCGGCTCGGCGGCGGCTCGGGCGGCTCGGGCGCGGCCCCGAAACAAGAAAGAATCCCTACGTGCAGTACTTGCGGGGGGGCGTCGTATCTGAGTGGCGCCCCCCCCCCGGGACCCCCCCCGGGACCCCCCCGCTACCCCCCCCCCCCCTCCCGGCGGGGGAGGGATCAAAGGGAAGGGGCTTCCCTTCGACTCAAATACGACGTTGCTGAAGTTCATTTGGGCTGGCGCGCTTGAGCAGGGGCCCCTGCTGGGAAAGAGGACGGGAGTGGCGACGGGCCCACGGAAAGGGAGGCGCAAGGAAGGGGGACGACAGAGACGACGACCAACGAACAACGGGGATGACGTCTCGAACGGAAAAGCCCCTCACACACGCCGACAGGGTCGGCGGATTTCATTTGGGTTGCTGGGGGCAGTTTTAAAGTCGGGCCTGTCTCCCTACAGGAGGAATATTCCAAAATAGTTAAAACAATCATGGGGACGATATTCAACTACTCTTGATTGTTTCGAGAGAATTTCGTAAGTGTTTTCGATTTTCCTCCAAAGCCCGCCTGTAGGGGGACATGCCCGACCTAAGGGTAGTTCCCCTCCCCCTGTTGTCGGAGGGGGAGAGGGGGGGCGGCGGCCCCCTGGGCGCCAAAGCGGCCCCGCAGCGGCCCCAAGAGGCCCCCCAGGCAGCCAAAGACGGTTCCCAAAGATCGCTGGCCCAACGGGCCTGAGTCCAATCAGAGCTTGCCTCTGTATGGGGCCTCGCGGATTCATATGGTTAGGTTAGCTGCGTCGCCGATTTCGGCGGCCCGCCTGGGTGCCCTGGTGCCCGGGTTCCCGGGAGCTGCGTCGCCGATTTCGGCGGCCCGCCCGGGTGCCCAGGTGCCTGGGTGGCCAAGACCCGGGTGCCCGGTAGCCTTGTAGCCCAATAGTGTTATAGCTCTATAGCCCTATAGCACCATAGCCCTCTTGCCCTATTGCCCTATTGCCCTATAGCCCCATAGCCCTATAGCCCGATAGCCCTATAGCCCTATAGCCTCATAGCCCCATAGATCTATGTCCCTATAGCCCTACAGACCCCATAGCCCTATATCCTGGTAGCCCTATAGCCCCTATAACCCTATAGCCCGATCGCCCCATAGCACTATAGCCCTGTAGCCCTATAACCCGACAGCCCTATTGCCCTATAGCCTTATAGCCCTATAGCCCTATGGCCCTACAGCCCTATGGCTCGATATGCCTATAGCCGTAGAGCCCAATAGCCCTATATTCCTATGGCCCCATAGCCCTAAAGTTTGAAACATGTTCTAAGTGGGGCCGTTCTCCGGTACGATACATACATAGACATATTTTATATATATATATATACAGCAATGTGTATGTCTGTATATACGTGCATGCGTATGTGTATGTATGTATGTATGCATGTATGTATGTATACATGTATGAGTTCAGGTATATAGGTATGCATGTATGTCTAGATGTGTCGATGTGTGTATGTATGCATGTACGGATGTAAGTATGTATGCCTGCCTGTCTGTATGCATGTATGTATGTGTGCATGTATGTATGTATGCATGTATGTATGCATGCATGTATGTATGTATGTATGTATGTATGTATGTATGTAGGTAGACACGTAGGCATGTAGGCATGTAGGTAGGCATGCACGTAGACATGTATGAATGCATGTATGTATGCATGTATGTACGTACGCATGTATGTATGTATGCATGTACGTATGCATGGATGTATATGTGTAAGTTTGTATGTATGTACGTGCATGAACATGTACACATATATATATATATATATATATATATGTCTGTATGAATGTATGTGTGTATGCGTTTGTGTATATATATATACATGCTAGCTCGCGCGCGCGGGGCGGCCCCTTGGGGTCCCCAGACGATAACTGCTCGGCCGACTCCCGGCAATGTCCGCGCAAGGCTGCTGGAACTCCCGATGGCGGTTTTCAGGGCCCTCGCTCCACGTGCGGCCCAAGGAGCTACAGGGCAGCTCCAACTGCCCACGATTAAGTCGGGCCCGTCCCTCGACAGGTCAAAAATAAGCAAAAATAGTATAGGGGACGTTTTTTTATAGTATGATCTGATATGTTTGAATCGGTTTGACAATGTTTAACTTTTTGCCCAGAATCCGCGTGTAGGGGGACATGCTTGACGTAAGCCCACGGATCGGAATCACGGCTGAAGAGCGCTCGAAGACGCCTAAGATAGCCCCAAGGACTGCCCAAGAGGCCCCAAAGAAGTCCCAAGAGCGCTCCAAGAGGATCCCAAAGAGATGACCAACAGAAGCAACGAATCGATTGTCCTTGTGTGCTTTGCTATGTTTTTCGTGTTCTCGCGTTTTCGGTATTCCGACGCTCCAAGATGACCCCAGAGGCCCCCAGAACGCCCCA
>CAUYUJ010006703.1:84522-207022 GCA_963575745.1 Prorocentrum cordatum | reverse complement strand
GGGTCGTATCTGACCCGGGGGGGGGGTCGACACCCCCCCCCCCCCTGGAGGGGGCAGGGGACGAGGTTGCTCAAGGTCGGCTTGGCTGGAGCCCAGGGGAAGAGGAGTCCCAGGGGGGGGCGTCGTATCTGACCCGGGGGGGGGGTCGCTACCCCCCCCCCCCTCCCGGCGGGGGAGGGATCAAAGGGAAGGGGCTTCCCTTCGACTCAATTACGAGGTTGCTCAAGGTCGGCTTGGCTGGAGCCCAGGGGAAGAGGAGTCCCAGGGGGGGGCGTCGTATCTGACCCGGGGGGGGGGTCGACACCCCCCCCCCCCCTCCCGGCGGGGGAGGGATCAAAGGGAAGGGGCTTCCCTTCGACTCAATTACGAGGTTGCTCAAGGTCGGCTTGGCTGGAGCCCAGGGGTTGCTCAAGGTCGGCTTGGCTGGAGCCCAGGGGAAGAGGAGTCCCAGGGGGGGGCGTCGTATCTGACCCGGGGGGGGGGTCGCTACCCCCCCCCCCTCCCGGCGGGGGAGGGATCAAAGGGAAGGGGCTTCCCTTCGACTCAATTACGAGGTTGTTCAAGGTCGGCTTGGCTGGAGCCCAGGGGAAGAGGTCTCCCAGGGAAAGGGAAGGACAGAGACGACGAGTACAAAAAATGACGGAGATGACGGCTCGAACGGAAAAGCCCCTCACACACGCCGACAGGGTCGGCGGATTTGTGTG
The DNA here is from genome assembly GCA_963575745.1 of Prorocentrum cordatum. Classification (NCBI taxonomy): domain Eukaryota; class Dinophyceae; order Prorocentrales; family Prorocentraceae; genus Prorocentrum; species Prorocentrum cordatum. Next base: position 206,318 of record CAUYUJ010006703.1, on the reverse strand, counting down.
CATGCGTGCATGTATGTATGTAGGTAGGTGTGTATGTGTGTTATGTATGTATGTATGTATGTATGTATGTATGCATGTATGCATGCATGCATGCATGTATGTATGTATGTATGTAGGTAGGTATATGTAGATGCGCATGATTTTGTTTATGCTCATGTGTATAATTGTATACACGTATGTACATGAACATACATATACCTATATCAGTTATCTCATACGTATATATATATATATGTATGATATATATATATATATGAGCTATATCATACATATCTTTCATATATATATACCGTATAAATATATATATATATCATATCTATATATATATACATGTGTACGCGGCGCCGGTTACGCTTCAACCGCTTCGAATGAGGTCCGTGGGGATCTCACCCGTCCTGGTGTTCATACTGGCTCAGGTCTCATTCGTTTTGTTTGGATTTCTGTTTTTTGCTCAGATCGCAACGTGTCCGAAAACGAGATCGCCTTTCATGAGGGGGTGTCGTCAGCTCCTCCCGATGATCGGGAATCGATGGTCGAAGATCGAGGAGGTTCGGAACGACGTCGGGCATTTTTACATGTTCGGGGGGGGGGGGCTAGGGGAAGTTCTTCGACGAGTAGTGACCCCCCATGGCATTACCCGCCCTCGGTTCCTAGGCGGGGCCGCGGGAAGGGAGAACGATAACGCGGCACAAATGTACGCAGGAGTTTCGGCGGCTGGGTGTGCACGCGGGGTAATCAATATCTTCACGGCCATACTATGGAAGAACATGTGGCTCGACAGGAGCAGAATGGAAGGCGCGTTTGGCTATCGCCGAATGCCGTGTGAAAATAATAAGTAGCCCGCTGGGGTCGGGTCGGACGAAACAGGTGGGGAACATTGGAAAGGGGTGTGCTACATGTGCCGCGTGCATCTGGCGTCGGCCCGGCCGCTGCGCATTTTCCTTAATCATGTTGGGGTTTATTGCGCCAGGGGGCGCCAGGAAAAGCAGTTGCGTGACCTGGTTCGTTAATTAATCCTGTCCTACTCCTCCCCCCCTCGTCCGACCCGGTGGGAGAGGGTTTCGTAAGCTGTGCGTACGGGGTCTGGTTAAAGTGAAGCACGGGCGGACCAGCACCCGCGCAGCTATAGGCCGCAGCACAGCAACCTCCTCCATCAGAACCCTGTGGAAAAGTCCCGAAACCAAGTGTCCCCAGCGTATCTCAGAGAGGACGGAGGAGGTATAGCGAATGAGGAGCAGGAAGAGACTCGGACGAGGGCATAGCGTCGGAGAAGGCAGGTGAAGAGGGCGAAAGAACGGCGGGGGGGAGGATAAAAAGAAGAAGGAGGAGGAGGGAGGAGAGGAGGAGGAGGAGGAGGAGCAGGAGGAGGAGGAGGCTTGGAGGCTTGGAGGAAGGGAAGGTGCAGGAGGAGGAGGAGGACCAGTGGGAACCCAAGAGCCATCAACGATGTTGGAATGAGCCCTCCCTCCAAGCTCCCTCTTCATTGACCCCTACAACGGTTCATTTCCACTGAGGGAACTGCCCCGTTGGAAGACTTGAAGATCTTGAAGCATGTCAAAACAATGTTCTCGGGCACAGATAACCCTGACTGCTGCGTCTTGACGATCTTGAATCGCGCCAGAACGCAATTCCTGCGACCTCAACACAGCGAATTAACGTTATTGTTGCGCCCTCACAATCCCGACCATTTGAAAAAGAACCCACATTTTTTTTTTGGGGGGGGGGCAGATCACGGGAATCCGTGAAACTGTTTACACATTTGAGAACGAATGCGCGCGGCGATGAGATGAGAGCCACATGTTGAAAAGGAACCGCCCTCGATCCGTGAAACTCTTGCAATTTGTTGCAGCGAATGCGCGCGGCGCTAAGGCGAGAGCCACATTTTGGAAACGACCCGCCCTCAATCCGTGAAATCCTTGCAATGTTTTAAAACGAATTTGCGCGGCGCTCAGGCGAGAACCACATTTTGAAACCACCCGCCTGTTAAATTCTTGCAATGGTTTGAACGAATCTGCGCGGCGCTATGGCGAGGGCTACATTTTGGAAGCGACCCGCAGTCCGCTAAACTGTTGTATGTGTTAAGCGAATGTGCGCGGAGAGCCACATTTTGAAAACGACCCACCTTCCTCTTTTGTGAAATTGTTGTCATGTTTGAAGCATCAGGGTCATAAGTGGTGAGGGTGTCTCGGGCGAAACGCCCAGCCCGCCCTCAAAATTCGCCTCGGGGTGCGACAGGGGGGAGTTCTTTATAAGGACAAGGAATGGAGAGCGATGGCGAGGGTGAGGAGGGCAATGAGGTTGGACAAGTCGTGCCGACCTCTCTATCCCTCCTCGAATGTTCCCTCGCCAACTGAAGGCACGTGCTTGCAGCTGCCTGGGTCCTCGTCGTCTTAGGCCGCTCCTCCTCGCCCTCCTCGCGCGTCCTCGCCCGTCTGGGGCCGGTTCCCCTCCGCCCGAAGGCACATGCCACCAGCCGAGTGCGGGCCTTGGCCCTGTCCGAGCGCATGACGCCTGGCACCAGCGGCTTCTACCTGTGCCTCGCGCTTGCGCCCGCGAGGGTTGGGGGTGGCACGTCGAGACGTCCTCCCTGCCTGGCACCTGAGCGTCGCCGCCAGCACCACGACGTGCGCCGTTCGCTTGTTTCGGGCCCCGGGGCCCTCACGGAGGTTCTCACTTGGGAAATCTTGCGCAAACGCCAGCGTCGAGAGCTCCAGTCGCGAGGCCTTGTCACGACGTCAGGTCTCGGGTTCCTTGTCCGTTCGCCCTCGCGCTCATTTCGCTGTCCGGGCTGGCCGCAGGGGGGCTGCCCTTCATCGGCAGGAGGGGCAGCAGGGGGAGCGGGAGCCGGGGGGAGGAGCAGACGCAGGAGAGCAACAAGCCTTTGGGACGGGGCACCGGCCGCACCTTGCGCACACACTCTTTCTTGTCCGAAGGACGAGCCCAGTGGCAGAGATCGGAGAGACGATACGACACGACGACAAAGACGACGGACGACGGACGAGGGCGCGAGGGGGGGGGGCGCGCCCAGCCGCCCGCCAGAACCTTGCCGTCCCCCCTTCTTCTGGGCAGGTCCTCCCCCGCTTCCCTCGTCCGTACACGTTGCAGCCATTGCTCAGGAGGAGGAGGAGGAGGAGGAGGAGGAGATGGAGGAGGAGGAGGAGGAGGAGAAGGAGGAGGAGCAGGAGGATGAGGAGGAGGAGGAGGAGGAAGGAGGAGGAGGAGGAGGAGGAGGAGGCCCCCGTCGGCGGCGAAGGCCGCCGGGGGCGGGGAGGGCAGCAGCGAGAATGTCGAGCGGGGCCAGGGTCGGGAGGAGTGCTGCCTCTGCGCGCCCCTGCGGGTGGCCTGCGGCGCCTGGAGGCCCGAGGATCGGGCATCGATTCGGATTGGGTCGGGCATGTCCCCTTGCAGTTTACGTTGTTCCAACCTACTTTAGCCTCGATCCCCAGAAAGGATTTCGAGCACCAGAATCTGTACCGAAACTCACGGGTTTTCGCGCGTCGGGCCCTGGGAGGCGCTCGTCCGACACTGTTCCGAGACTCTTTCGACACTCTGTCGACACTTTTTCGGGTGCTCGAACGTACGTTGGTATGTGGGCCTTAAGTGCCATGGGCGCAACATAACCCTACAGGCGGCTTTTGGAGGGGAAATCCAACAGACTCCAAACAGATGCAAACATAGTCCAACAAGTAATCGGAACATCGTCCCTGTGTATTTCTTTACCATTTTGAAATCTTCCTCCTGTAGAGGGACACGCCCGACTTACGATTGGGATCGAGGATCGAGGAAGCTAGAGGATCGAGGACCGAGGATCGATACCCGTCGGTCGGAAGAAATAGGTAGGACCATGAAGTAGGAAGACGTTGGAAGTAGATTGGGTGTCCGCCCGCCCGCCTCCTGCAGAGGAGGGAAGAGGAAAAACCGCTCGACTCTTGAAGTAGGAAGGCGGCTAAGAGCAGATGGGGCACTGGGATTGAAAGTCGGGCATGCCCCTATACAGGAGGAATGTGTTATGTCCAAAATCTGCCTGTAGGGGGGCGTGCCCGACCAAACACTGGAAATCCCGAAATCCCCTACCTTCAAATAGTTATTAGATTTACAAGACTTGTTTTTGAATTCAGAAAACTTGTTTTGGGATTCAAATGTCAAGTTTTTGAATTGTTTGAATTCAAAAGCTGCGTGTGTGAATCCAGCCTTTTTTTGAATTCAAAAACCAGTTTTATATATCCAAAAGCTAGTTTGTTGAATTCAAAGGCTAGTTTTGAATTTGTAAGCCAGTTTTTAGAATTCAAATAGCATCGAGGTCACCCGCAGGGGCGCGGACACGCCGTCCTGGCCGAGGTCAGGGAGGGCCCAGACACTGGCTTGGCATCGCTCGGACGTGTGTATTTTTTTCTTGGCGAGGATCTTGAGGACCATCCTGGACCATCGAGCAAAAGAAAACACGCACGACACCGAAACATGCACAGGAAATGGAGGTTCGAGCGACGGGAAGCTGGCCTGGGGCCCAGGCTGGCTGGCCCGGGCCAGCGCCACCCTCCTCTCGCCAGGGTGCACGCGCCACGCCCGCCGCCACGAAGGATGGGCCTGGTTTCCACCACCGCCACCGCCACCACCACCATATGTTGGAGGGGGGGGGGAAGGAGGTGGAGGATGAGGAGGAGGACGAGGACGAGGACGAGGAGGAGGGGGAGGAGGACGGAGGAGGAGGAGGAGGTGGAGGAGGAGGAGGCGGAACCTCCTCCCCCTCCGACTCCTGGTGGTGGGGGCGGAGCGCAGGCCCATCACCACCCTCCTCCTCGCCAGGGTGCACGGGCCACGCCCGCCGCCACGGAGGCGAGGGCCGTGCGCGGCAGTGGGAGGCGACGAAGGGGGGGCGAAAGGCCCAGGGGCGGGCATGGCCCGGATTCGGCCCAGGGAGCCTCGCCCCGAAGGCATGTGCTGTTGGCGGCTCCGCTGGGTGCAGGCACTGGTCGCCCCTGGGCTATTCTTCGCCCCCCGCCGCCGCCCCCGAGGCAGGGAGACTGGCGCCACCCGAGTCCTAAGTCGGGCACGTCCCTCCACAGGAGGAATATTCGAAAATGGTAAAGCGAAAATCGTCTGGGGACGATGTTTCGAGTATTTGTTATACCATGTTTGATGGTTTGACTATTCCTTATGATTCGTCCAAAATCCCTTTGTAGGCAGGGGGGGCATGCCCGACCTCATAACCTGAGTCGCTCCTGGCGGGGAAGCGTAAGACTCGAGTAAGCTGGCACTCGGGTTTGCCAACGTTTTGTTGACGAGGGCGTCCTGGAGTTTTGGGCGGTCCGGTTTTCGTAGGACGCTTGCCGCGGGAGCTCGCGTGGAATGTCAGATTGGGCCTCGTCATTCTCATGGTGGCGCCGTCAGGCGCCCCCCGTACGCGGGCCTCGCGTCCCCCCGATCGGAGGGCACCAACTATACACCAACACCGATCCTGGCCCAGGATCACCCTGGGCCCAGGATCGGTGTATATGCCTTCTTGCGCAGGGCAGGAGGGCGTATACACCGATCCTGGGCCCAGGGTGATTCTGGCCAGGATCGGTGTTGGTGTATAGTTGGTGCCTTCCTACCCGATTCTGTGCAGCATGAGCAGCCGGAGGGCCAGGGGAGACCGCGGCGGCCCTCGGCGGCCTGCGTGCTCCGAGGGCCTCCCGGAGGCCTCTCGCCGCCGCGGCCAAAGGGCCCGCCTGGACCAACGGGGGAGCCGAGTCTGCACGGGGGGTGGGCCGCTCGGGAGGGCGGCCGTTGTCCCAGAGGGGCCTGCTCCAGATCTCGGGGGCGGCGAAGAGGGGGGTGACGACTGGGGGGGGGGGGGATATCATGGCGCCTCTCCTTATTCCATTACGTCCCTGGCCCCCCCGCTGTGCCGCGCACATGCCGCCGGTCATGATTTGCACCCCCCCCTCTTGGACAACCCCCTCTTGGCCGCTCCCTAAGATCAGGGGGAGCGTGTATCCGGCGGGTTCGCTACAACGGCACCCCCAGTTGGGTACAGTGGAGACCCGTGCCACGAAACACCCTGCTTGCCTCCAGGGGGCCCTGGGCTTCTTGGGTATCGATGGTTTTGCTACGGAAAGCGTGACGCCCCCACGCCAAAAATCCATGGACGTCCTTCAAGCAGTGGCGAAGCGTCCTCGCTCGCCGATAGCCCTACCAATCAATGTTCTAAGAACCGTTGTGTGGTTTCCACGAAATGTTATTAGAACATTTACGGCGGAGAGTCTGTCTTGTTTTATAACATCGGGTGTATGTTCTAAGAACACTGTTTTTGTTCTTAGAACATGTATGGGCTCTGAGAACATTTCGTGGTAGGACTATAGGAATGCCGGGACGGGCGGTCCCTGCTCAAGTCCTGGGGTCTCAGGGTTGGGTTTTTTTTTTGTGTAAGGTTTCTAGTGGTCGGGCCCCTACTGCACCTCATCGCCAGCGCAGTTGCTTTGCCTGGCCGCCGGCGCAGAGAGAGTGCTTATCCGCCAGCGGCGTCTCGGCAGGGATGAGCAGGAGCGGCAGCGGCAGGCTCGGGCAGGGCCGGCCAGAGGAGCGTCTCCTGGGGCAAGTTGGGGTTCTGCCTGCGGAGGACGATCAATTGAGAGGAAGCATGTTGCCAAATAATCTCCAGTTTTCTAACACATATGTTGAACACATGCTTAAAACATGTTCGAAACATGGAGGGGAAGCATGCTGCCAAATGAATTCCGGATGCTTACAACATGTGTTAAACACTTTTTAAGCATGCGAGAGCAGGCTTAAAAGCATGTGTAGGACCTTTGTTCCGACATTACAAACACATGTTCAAATTCAATGATAGGACTGTAAGGGTATCCATTGTCGTGGCATCCGCAAGGTGCTGCGCGTCTCGTCTGGGAGGGAGGCAAAGGGCAGTGACGCGTGCGCATGCCATCGACGCGCGTGCGCCGCCGTGAAGGAAGGCGGTCCTGAGGGACACGAGTCCTGAGGTGCTCTTCCGTTTTCAAGCTCCTCAGCCCACAGCCCACAGGGCCTGGGGTCTTCCGAAGAAAACTGCTCAGGACGAACGTGTTGTCATGGAGAAGGGCCCAAGGGTCCAGGACCCGTTCTCCGCCCGACCTTTTTGTTTCATGCGAGTGCGGGCCCACGGGCCCTCTGTGTCTTGATTTGCGCGCCGTGCACCCCCGCCGTTGGCCTAGCTTCGCGACTGGGCTCACCATGCCCTCGACGCCCGCTGGCTGGCTGCGGGCCCGGGCGGTACGTGTACAGCGCGCGACGGCATGTCCGTGTCCGGAATGTTGGGGATGTCTTGATCTGTTGAATCCGTGGGGGTCTTCGGGCTCACTGCGATTATGACTGTGATGCGTGGTGGCAATGGAAGACATGCTTCAATTGGCATGCAACACGCTTTGTCATAGGTGTCCAAACTTTGGTAACGAAAAAGGGGCTTGCACGAAATCCTTTCCAAACGAAATCAGGGCTGTTTTGACTGCGTAGGTATCGCTGCCGCGCGCGGAGGGTCTGCTGGCCGCGTTTCCTTCCATTGACCCCGTGGTAGTTGACCGTCGTGCTTTGTCATATTTGCGCGTAGCGTGACATGTCTGTTGCAGCCCCTGGCAGTGAACAGCTTAATTGCCGTGCACTTGCAAAGCGAGCGCTGCCCCGAACACGACTTCATTCCTGCACGAGCACGAAATTGCGGCCACACGGACACGGAATTATTCTCGCACGAACAATTCCGCACGAACACGTAATGAGGCACGACATGCCCACGAAACGCAGCACAACATCAATTCTGTTTTGCGCGAGCTCCAACACAGAATGCGCCACGACATGCCTCGCGAAATTGTCCGCGCGAAATTGCTGTGGGAATGTCTCAGGCGGATTATGGCTTTTGGGGTTGCTCGCAGGCGCGGCCGGGCGTTCGCAAACGAGTCTGGGGAATCAATTTGGGGGCCTTTTCGCGCGGCCATTCTGTGCGGCAGTTCTGCGGCCATTTCGCGCGGCCAAATTCGGGCGGACGCTTTTGCGCGGCCAATTGCACGCCCCTGCGTGGTTCTGCATTCCGCCCATGCTTGCCAGCTGCCGCTGGCGAGCCGTGTTGTGTTTGCCGCGGCGACGACGCTGATAGGGCACAGCGTTGCGAACGCTGATGGTCGAAGTGCCTACGGTTCGTGTGCATGTGACGATGATGGGAAGGGAGCGTGGTCCAACGCCCGCACCGTCGGGCGGGCTGCCAAGGGTATCCATCCTGCCGTGCTGCAGATGACTAATCACACGAAGGTGCATTGCCTGCGGCGCCCAGGCAATTTCGTGGCCCATCTCGTGCCTTGCCATGAGCAAAACTCATTGACGCATATGGTATCCCCACCAGCCCATACAGCAACAATGCCTTCGCGATAAACATCCACCAGGGAAGTCTGGAGGAACCAGACGGGGTCGCCGTCAATCGGCATTGCGGCATATATCTGAGCAGTCACACGGGTCAACCATATGTTTTGGCTGATTGTTCTATGTGGAAGCCCCTTGGCAGCTTACTTGGGCCATGGCCATGTGGGGGCCCTGTCGGGGCCATCTTGGACGCCGTTGGGCCGTATTTGGTGTATCTTGGGGTCTCTTGGGAACCTCGGGCGCACGTTTTGGGCAATGTTGCAGAAGATCGGTCACAGAAAAGGGTGGTTCTGAATTTGTATTGCCCTTCTGAATCCCCAGATGTAACGTTTCGGGGCGATGTTGAACTGTCTTTGGGCCTCCCTAGGCCCTTTGGACGCTCGACCCAGCAATCTTAAAGCCATGCTGTGGCTTCGGAAGCCCACCAGAATGGGAAAGACGGCATGGCCAAAACACAGTGGTTCACAACATGTTTGGGGAAATTGTTTGCCTCTTCGGAGCGTTTTCGGTTGGTTCCGAGGTCGCTTCAAGCCGCTTGGGGCTTGGGGCGGTCTTGGGACCTGTTGAATGGACATTCGAAACTATCCTGTGCCACCCTGGGTTACCCAGTGTCATGTTGGAGAACATTGGCGATTAAAAACTCTGGAACCGTCTTGGGCCATCTTGGGCGCTCCAGCGCCGGCCCCTGCCAGACCCAGGGGGAAAAGGGAGAGGCAGGGGAAGACCACCTCCGCCCAGAGGGCTTGTGGGATTAGAGTGGAAGCCTTACGTCCGTTGCCTCCGACCCAAAAGAACGACGACGACGAATACAACAAAAACGACGACAACGACAACGACGAGCAGGTGTTCTTGCCACAGGCTCGGGACATGGGGCGGGCGGTGGAGGGAGGACGATGAGGAGAACGAGGAAACTGAGGAGGAGGAGGAGGAGGAGGAGGAAGGGGGACTGAAGCGGGAAGAGGGAGGAGGAGGAGGAGGAGGAGGAGGAGGAGGAGGAGGAGGAGGAGGAAAAGGAGTAGGAGGAGAAAAAGGAGGATATCGAGGAGGAGGAGGAGGATGAAGAGGAGGAGGAGAAAGAGGAGGAGACAGAGGAGGAGGATAAAGAGGTGTAGGAGGAGGAGGAGGAGGAGGAGGGGAGGAGGTGGACCAATGTAAACCCGAGAATCATCAACGATGTAGGAATACACGGCCCCTCCAAACTCCCGCTTCATAGGTCACTACAAGGGTCCATCTCCATTGAGGGAAGTGCCCCGTTGAGGGACTACCGTTTGAAAATCCGGAAGCGCACAAAACACAAATCCCAGGTTTTCGACGCAACAAGTCAATCATATTGTTGCGTTTTGACGGTCCTGAATCCTTTTAGAACACCGTTATTTGTTATTGGGATTTCAACTTCGCGAATCAACATATTTGTTCCGCCTTGGCAATTTTGAAACGCTGCAAAACACCATTTCTGGTTCGTCCACCATGAGAACCAATGAACCTGTTATGTGTTTGAAACAATGTGCGCGGCGCTACAGCGAGAGCCGCACTTTGAGAAGGAACCGCCCTCAATCCGTGAAGTTTGTTGGGAATTGGTATACCCAGTGTGTGCGGCGCTAATGTGAGAACCGCATGTTGGACAGGACCCGCCTTCGATCCGTGAAGCTCATGCACTTTTTAGAGACGAGGATGCGCGGCGCCCAGGCCAGAGCCACATTTTGAAAACCACCCGTTCTCAATCCGTGAAGCTCTTGCATTTGTTTTGAACGAACGTGCGCGACGCAAAAGCGAGAACCACTTTTGGGAAACGACCCGCCCTCCAAGTGTGAAGCAGTTGTCAGTCGTTCAGCTTCAGCCTCAAACGCCCGGCCCGCCCTTCGGATTGGCTTCGGCGTGCGACAGGGAGGAGTTAACCATATGGAACAAAGAATGGAGGAGGAGGAGGAGGAGAAGAAAGAGGAGGAGGAGGAGAAAGAGGAGAAGGAGGATGAGGATTAGGAGGAGGAGCAAGAAGAGGATAACGCCACAGCTTTCTTGCCAGGTTGGTACAACGTAAGAAAGGAGGAGGAGGAGGAGGAGGAGGAGGAAAAGGAGGAAAAGGATGAGGAGGAGGGGTCAGGGACCGGGGCCGCGGCTCGGGACGGGACTGGAGCCCGAGAGGGGCCGAGGCGGGGGAGGGGTCTTAAGGTCCCATGCCAACAGGGAGACCACCCCCTTGTCCTCCTTCTCCACAGGGGTGGGCGCCCGGGTTGGGGTCACGATTTCCGGGACCCCCCCCCGAGACCCCCCCACCGTGAACCCATTTGCTTCTATGTAATTGCGACATTGTTCGATCCCCGTTGTCTCTCACGTCGATTCAAAGGAGGCTGGCCTGCTTCAGTTTGGGCTGGGCTGGCCTCGCGTCGAAGGGCCTCTCACACATGCTGTCGTGATCGGCTGATGTCTGAATCCTCTACCCCCGCATCCGCAGTTACCATTCCTGTCACTCTTATCCACCAGCGCGCCTCCCCCGGCGCATCCGGCTTTTCGTAGATTGGCCTCCTCTTTTCCGCTCCTGCTGCTCGGGGGCACCCAAACGACGTGCTGACCACACCGTGTGGTGAGTCCTTGGGGATTCGCGGTCACCGCACGGATCTGGGATTCGGGTCGTTGTCCGAGGGTATCTCGGACGATTGGGGCCTTCAGGGTCCCAAATCGTGTGGTGACGGAGCGCGCGGCGAGGTCGTCGGGGATTCACCACGCCGTTCGTCAGCACACGGTTTTAGGGCCCCGAACAAGCAGACCGCGAACGTTCCCCCGACCTCTCTCAATGTGGTTGCTGCTTTCTTCTACCTCCTTCCGGCTCCCATCTCCCCCATTTCCCCTCCTCTGACTTCCAGGAACCCATCAGAAAGTTGTCGAGAACGTACACGTGTACAGTTCGGCCAAAATCTTTGATTACGGGGTGTCCAGGGAGTTGGTCCTGGAAATGTGTTTGGCATGTCCAGGTGCTGTCCAGGATCGGTGCGAAGTTGTGCGTTTCCAGCGCGAAAATTGCGAACTGCTGTCATCCTGCACCTCCTGATCCTCCTCCGTCCTCTTCCCCCCTCCTACATCCGCCCATGCTGCTCAAAAAGCTTGGATACTCTGGGTTCCTTAATAAGCGTGGGGGAGTACCCCCCCGACGGGGGTCAACCTCGCCTCGTCGTCGCGCCGCGACGGGGGTCGGAGCGCCTTCGGCGCGCGGTGGCTGCCCGCGACGGGGGTCGATGTGAGGCTGTCGGCGGAGATGGCGCCCCCCCGACGCTTATTTATACAAGGGCGTAAAAAACGCCCCTACCCTGGTTTATGAGGCGCTGCGCGCTGAACCTCCTGTGGGCTGACAGGGTAAACCCTGCGTATCGCGCGTGCCGCGCGGCGTCCTCGCGGCTCTCTGGCCGGTGGGAGTTCCCAGGAGGTTTACTGACCACTTACTTGCAACCCGGGGTAGGGGCGCATTTGCATTCCTAGAATTCAGCAACTCGGAGTCTGCTCCCCCGCCTCCTCCCAGGTGCTGATCTGCGTCTCCATGGCCGCGCTGGCCGCCGGCCTCACCATGGGCCTGGTGTCCCTGGACCGCGGCGACCTGGAGGCTGCCTCGTCGGGCTCTGGCCTCGCCCCCCCCCTCCTCCCTACTCTGAAGTCGGGCCTGTCCCTCGACGGGAGGAGATTCAAAAATAGTCTAAAGATATAGTCTGGGGCGATTTTGTTGTAGCATGTTTGTTTACTAGTTCGGGGTATTGTTTGACTATGTTTTATTGTTCGTTTACTAGATTGGGGTATTGATTGACTATGTTTTTTGTCCGTCCAAAATCCCCCTGTAGGTGGACACGCCCGACTGAACCATAATCCTCCCTCCTTCCTCCTCCTGGGCGGCACGAAGGGGGGGTGTCGCGATCGGGGGGGGGAGCTCTAGGAAGGCTGGGTGTTTCTTCGAAGCCCTCCGAAGCCCTCTGTAAGGAAGACCCGTGCCCTCGTATAACCCTCGTAGAAGGCCCTGTGTCTTCGAGGCCCTGTGTCTTCGAGGCCTTTTTTGAGAGCCTCCGAAGCCCTCCTGAGGAGCCTCCTGCCCTCGTAGAAGGCCGCCCCTCGTCTCGCCCCACCCCCCGCGGCGCGCCTTCCAGCCTCCTCTCCGTTCTTTGCTGCCGGAGCGCCGGCATGATGTGCACGCGTTTTGCGTCGTATCTTCAGCCACGCGCAGAGGTTTTGTCTCACCTTTTCCCTCATGCGCCCCCCCTCGCCCAATGCGTGGGAGGGGCAGGAGAGGTGTGCATGGCCTCGGGAGTACCCTTCAGCCGCCACGAGTGAGTGGGTGGAGGGGGGAAGGCTTCCTAGAAGCCCTCCTGCTTCTAAGAAGCCTTCTCCCCCCTCCCACTAAGCCCCTGGTGCGCGCCGCCAAGTACTCGTCGCCGCAGCGGTCGACAACACGGTGGCCTCGACTCCGCTGGCCACGTCGCGGCCATGTGCGGCCCGTCTGCGGGGGGCTCGGCGAATTTGTCGACGAGGCCGACGGCCGAGTGGTGCATAGTAGGTCTGATCGTCCGGCAGGCCACTGTCAGTGGTGGTACACCTTAGGCGATGCTTAAGAAAGCCTAAGCTTCCGTCCAGGATCTCGATTATTCTTAACTTTTCAATGTGAATCCCAAGATGTTTGATAGAAGTTCTGGGTTTTATTCAATTTCTGAGACTATGAATTTCTTAACCCATGATTTCTTAAGCATTTCGCAGGGTGTACGCTCGTGCTTCAGTCGTGGCAGGGGTCGTGGCTGGTGTGGTTCTCCAGGGATCCACCAGCTTGACAAGGTCACTATGTCGAGGAGGCCGACGGCCGAGAGCGGCGCAGCTGCTCGTGATCGTCTGGGAGGTCACTCTCTGTGGTGGTGCTCTCGTGCTTCATTCTCAGGCGATCGCAAACATTCGGAGGGAGGAGGCGCGACACCAACACCACCAGGGGGCCCACCTCCAGCGAGGAGGTCCACGATGCATCCCCGAGCTGGATGCTGGGGATGTCTCGAGCGAGAGGGAAGGCCACACCACCAGGGAGACTCCCCTTGCCTCCTCGCACCTCCTCGCCCTGCTGGTGTTGGTGTCGCCTTTCCTTGTTCCCAAAACATGGATCCAGGGGGCGTGGACTGGCGACGGGTCCCGTCTCCATGGGACGTCGCGGATGCCCGCCGCAGGACGAGGCGGCACCGGCCGCATTTTGGGGAGGGCGCCTCCCCCGATCCATGGATTTGACGACCGCGCGCCAAATCCATGGATCGCTGATCCAAGTTTTGCGCGCCCGTGTCCGAGCCACACAGGCCAGAGGAGTAGGAGGAGGAGGAGGAGGAGGACCGAGGATCGTGTTGTTCTTCCCCGCAAGGCCTTCCGGGACGCCCGTGGCCCCCAGGAGGAGAGGACGAGGCTCCCATTCGTTGCAGAGGTCGCGGTCGGCACGGCTTTTCAGGGATCTGCCCGCTTGACGAGGTCCTGCGCGTCGGCCGTTCCAGACGCTGCCCTTGCCCTTGAGGCACCGGTGTGCGGTGGTTGCCGTGGCGCAGCGGGTGCGTAGAGCTACTGCACGCCTGGCACCATCGGTATTCCCGAGACTCCGGGGGGATGTTGATGTTAGTATTCGGGGGCCCCCAAACGGTGTGGTGTCCACACCGTGCGGTGAGTCGGTGGGGATTCGGGGTCACCGCACGGTTTTGGGACTCGAGTCCAACTCCGAGGATGTCTCGGGCGACAGGGGCCTCTGGGGTCCCAAGACGGTGACGGACCGTGCGGTAAGGTCTTGGGGCATTTCGAGGTCACCGCACGGTCTGTCACCGCACAGTTTCGGGACTCCAAAATTCAGAGCTTTCAGGGCAGGGGTGGACCTGAACGGTGTTGTGGCGATTTCGTGGGCCGTTTTCGTTGCGCTTTCGTTTTGCAGCAGAGGCGGATTGGAGACAAGACTAGGGAAAACGAAAGCAGAACGAAAACGAAAAACACTGTTTAGGTTCGTCCCTGTGTCAGGGCGTGTCGGATCTGGTCTTGGGCGAGGTCTCTGCGGATAGATGCGCGAGGGCCCACGGCCGTGGCTGCTGTCGACGCAGCCCGAGGGGGGACAAGACGTCGGGCACCACCCACCAGTCCACCCCAACCCAACCCGAAGGCCTCAATTTGCCCTCCGCTTCCAGTAGGAGGGGGGGGTCGGGGAACCTTGAAAAAACACATGAAGCCCGTACCACCCCCCCTTCCCGAAATTCGAGCCAGATCTTCGGGCTGGGTTGGGGTGGTCTGGCAGGCAGTCAGTCGGTCGGTGCTGGAGTCGAGTCGAGGTCGGCGGACGCCGTGGCGATCGATGCAGCAGTGGTGGTGCAAGCAAGAGAAGGGCAGCGGCCAGCACTCAGCGGGCGACGATCTTGGCTCGGGCGCGCTGGCATCGGTATCGTTTCACCGATCCCCATCCACATCTCCATCCCCTTCGAGACCCCCACCAAATTGCCACCCCAGTTGGGGATGCACCCCTCGAAACCCGAAGAGAAACGCCCAAAGCCCCATCTAGGGGGTAAATCGGCCAGCGGGGCCCAGGCCACGCCGCTGAGCATGGGGATCGGTTCAACAATACTCATGGCATGTCGCGTGCATGTGACAGTCGGGGCATCGATCGTGAGCGTCTGAAACAGGGGTCGGGGGTAGGCTTACGCCTCACTGGGCGTCGTTTCTGCTGCCTCTGTGGTCTCCAGGACCGTACGGTCGAGCATCGATGGTATTCTCTGTTGTCCCGTTCTGCGTCACCATCCCCTTGCTTTTCGAGATTCGTCTCTTGCTTATCGGTCCCTTGGTGTTGATCATGGTGATGCTGCTTTTGGTGTTGCTTTTATTTGTTTTTCCATCATTACAGAGCGTCTGAGGACCTCCGGGGCCATCTTCGGGCCAGCCCGGGGCTGTCTTGAGGCCTTCGAGGCCCATCTAGCGAGCGTCTCGGGGCCATCGTGTCGCCTCGTTTGGCCATCCTGGCATAGATCGGCGGTGTTGTGGGGCCTTCGACCGTCTTGGGTAATCTCGGCGGGGTCTGAAGGGCGCCCTGAAGCAAAACTTGGACATGTTGCATGACATTGGGACGGGCAGATAACATTGAGCGCACTGTGGTGTTCAATGTTGGTTACCTCTCCGGGACGTCTTGCAGGCAATTTTGGAGGCATATTGGGGGTATCGTTGGTCGTCTGACGCTCTTGAAGCCCTCTTCGGAGCATCCTGGGGCCATCTTCGAGGCCTCCTGGGCCACACTGGCCGTGCGCGTCCAGTGAGAATTCTGGGGCAACGTAGCCCCGACACGAATTTGAGACACCCCCCCTCCAGGCTGGTTGTGTTTACGGCCCGGGCCCCCAAGTAGACAGGACACAGTGAAGACCGCTTCGGGTTTGGAAGGGGCTCTCGTTTCCTGAGATAATTTCGTGGTTGTTTCTCCGACCCTCCTCATGTACCGAGGAGATGCCTCACATGGGCTTCGTTCCTTACTTAGTGTCCGTATTGCAGCAGTCTGGCTGAATCGCAGACAGGGCTGAAGAGTCGAAAGGCATTCACAAATCATGCAAAACAGCAGTCCAGCAGAAGACCTCCAGATCCTGGCTCCCCTCTGGTGGGGCCAGCGGGTTCCGAGTCCAGCGGGATACATACATACATACACATGCATGAATGCGGATGTTGTTATGCAGATGTGTACACACATCAAAAAACTTAATGAACAACATCAAACTTCATGCATTCCTGATTTCGTTTAAACAATGAAGAATCTGGACTGGACGGTGGGCGTTGTGTTTGAGCTGCTCTTGGTTCGTAGAACGTTTGTACGTCTGGACCTGTACGACTGTCTGAGAAAACGCTTGGCGTTGTTACCCCAACTGACTACCGTGGACCGAGGACCTGACGATGTTTACCCCAACTAATCTTGACTCTAAGGAGGGGTGTGCATCAGAGTGAGGGGAGCGAACGGTCATTCATTGTCCCTGGGTGCGTGGCTGAAGTGGGACCCCGTGGTCAGGATTATTGTTGTGTTGCTGTTGCAGCTGTTGCTGTTGTTGTTGCTGTTGTTGTTGGTGGTGCTGCTGTTGATGATGTTGTTGCTGCTGTTGTTGTTGTTGAGTTGGCACTTCTCAAGAATAAGTAGTGTTGATCCCCCCTGTCGGGCAACCGTTGTTTTTCAATTTAAGTGTTTCTCCCAGGGCCCCCCCCCCTTGTTTTTTACAAGGGACAAGTTCTGCCCCTGGTCCCCGGTTTGCAACGACAGCGGTTCCCGCCTGATCATTCCTCACAATGCATGCAGGAATCGCGCTCTCGCGTGGGACGCCCTCGCAATTCAGTCAGACGCCGCGCCCTCGACACTCCAGAATCACGCTCTTCCCGTGGATTTCCTCACGATTTATTTCGGAATCGCGCTATCGTTTGAAACTTCCTCGCGGTTCGTGCAGGACGCACGCTTCAGCAACCCGCCTGCCCCTTGTCCCCTCTTTCCATCCGTCCTCTCTTCCCCTGCCTTATGGGGCTGCACGGCACGTTTCAGGCAAGAAAGACATGCCCCTAAGGGGGCACGATCAAAGTCGAAGAGGGCGGGGACCGAGGGTTTGGGGTATACGTGCTGAAGGGCACGCGAGCAGATAAGGGCGAACAGCTTTAAAAATGCGCTGTGCTGTCGGTGTTGTTGTTGCAGGTTTTGATGTTGTTGTTGTTGGTGTTGTTGATGATGTTGTTGCTGTTGCTGTTGCCGTTGTTGTTGTTGCTGTTGTTGGCGAGAACGCCTTTGTGTGCCCCGTACCCAGAGGGCGGGGGGCGGGGGTGCAGCAGGCCCGCACCCACATGCACACCGACACCAGCGCCCACGCCCACGCCCACGCCCAGATCAACGCCCACGCGAAAGCCCACGCCCACGCCGACGCCAATGGGCCAATGCCAACGCACTCCTCACACGCTTCGTGGCCCCACGAGGGGTCTCCACGGGATGCCTCGGGCCAAATTCGGGGTACCACGGGACGCCCTTGGCTCATTTCGGAGCATCCGTCACACGTTCCGTGGCCCCACGAGGGGTCTCCACGGGACGCCTTGAGCCCATTGCGGAGCATCTTTCGCGCGTTTCGTGGCCCCACGTGGTGCCCCCACCGAAGGCAACGCGAGTCAATTCGGATGCCTCCAGACCATTCCGTAACACCCCCTACACGTTTCGTTGTTGGTGTTGGTCGTGTTGGTGTTAGTAGTGTTAGTCGCAGTACTAGTGGTATCAGTAGGATGATGGTTTTCCAGTAGTAGTAGTAGTAGCAGTAGTAGTAGTAGTAGTAGTAGTAGTAGTAGTAGTAGTAGTAGTAGTAGTAGACTACTACGACTACTACTACTACTACTACTACTACTACTACTACTACTACTACTGCTCCTAGTACTACTAGTACTACTACTGCTACTACTACTACAACTACTACTACTGGTATCATTACTACTACTACTACTACTACTACTACTACTACTTAGCAGTAGTAGTAGTAGTTCGAGTGGTAGTAAGTATTTGAGTGCCAGTAGTAGTCTACGAGTATCAGCCGCAATATCAATAGTCATAGTGGTAAGGGTACTAGCGCTAGTATTAGTAGTAGTAGAAGAAGAAGTAGTAGTAGTAGTAGTGGTAGTAGTAGTAGTGGTGGTGGGAGTAGTCGTAGTTATGCTACTACTTTATTATCAGTGCAACTTATACAAGCCCAGCAACAACTACTACTACTACCACTGCCACTACTACTACCACTAATACAACTTGTACTGCTACTATGACTTCTTTTTGTACGGGAACTAGTATTACGGACACTGCTTCTACTTATATGCCCGAATGTTGCTAGTACTAGTAGTATTATTATCACTAGCACCCCCGCGTTGTTATTATTCAAATGGCTACGACTAGAGAGGCGACCGTTATTAGTATCTTTAATGCGTTTTGCTATTCTACTACAGTTGGTACACACACGGTTTGGCCGCATTTGCGTGGGTACTACGGCTACAACGTCTTCTACGAATACCATCACTACTAGTATTACTACTGTTGCTACTACTAATACGACTACTTTTAGTATTGTTACTACTACTACTACTACTACTACTACTACTGCTACTACTACTACTACTACTACTACTACTACTACGGTTCCTGCTACTGCTACTACTGATCGTATCATCCGTATCGCGATTCACGCGACTATAATTACTGCTTCGGCGAGTACAAGAGCCAATTCTCCCGGGGTAGTAGTAGTAATAGTAGTAGTAGTCGTAGCAGTAGTAGGAGTGGTAGTGACAGACGAGGTAGTAGCTTTAGTACGAGTAGTAATACTAGTAATCCGATAAGCAGCAGTAGTCGTAGTTAAAATACCAGTTGTGGTGGCGGAATTAGTGGCATCGGTAATTGGTGTAGTAACAGTCTTTAGGTTACACATGTTATAGCAGCAAATTTGCTAGTGGCCGTCGCTTGTGTATGATTCGCGGTAGCAAAGCATGTGTAGAACTAGTACGAGTTCTCCCTGTGCTAGTACCAGTACTAGTAATAGTAGCAGGAGTAGTAGTATAAGTAGCCGTCGCAGTTGTAGTCGTATACGTATACGTAGCCGTATGCGTATACGTGGTACGACTACTATTATTACTACGTCTACTGCTACTCCCTTGTAGTACGATTCCTATTACTACTAGTGTTATTACTACTACTACTACTACGAATGCTACTACTACTACTACTACTACTACTACGACTACGACAACTACTACTACTACTACTACTACTACTGCTACTACTACTACTACTACTACTACTACGACTACTACTACGACTACTACGACTACTATTATTACTACTACTACCACTACTACTACCACTACTGCTACTACTGCTACTGCTACTGCTACTGCTACTGCTACTGCTACTACTACTACTACTACTACTACTACTACTACTACTACTACTCCTATTATTACTACTACCACTGTCCGGGGTTCTTGTTCCGCTTAAAGAGGGTGCAGAGGGTGTAAGGATTCGTGCTCGTTTTCGGTTTCGGGAACTCGCGCGAAGAATAACAATATATTCCATATATACATCATATATTCAGAGCGACACTGATGCGAAGTGCTCCCCATTGGGGCCTAAGAAGCGGAGCGTATTCCAGCCGCCCGAGGATTCATTATGATTCCTGATTGCTACCCGATTGGATCCCACTAGACCTGGGCCACACCGCGCCCAGCGATGAGCCGCGAGGGAGCCAACAGGGAACAATGAGGGAGCCATGCCATGAGGGAGCCACGGGGGAGCCATGAGGGAATCCAGAGGCATCTTGAAGAATGTAAAGGAATCTGCAGCAACCAAAAGGACACCCGGGAATCCGAGGCCGTGAAGCCCGAGCCCTGCGCCTTGGGCCTTGGACCCTGAGCCCTCAGCCCCGTGCCCTCAGGCCCGAGCCCTGCACCCTGCGCCGCGTGCTATGCGTTTTGCGCCCCGAGCCTTCAGCCCTGAGCCGTGATCCCTGTGCCCTGCGCCCTGGGCCCTGAGAGCTGCAGTGCACGAGTCCCTGAGCCCTGAGCCGTTATCCCTGATACCTGTGCCCTGAGCGCCGTGCCATGCGCCCTGAGCCCTGGCCCCAGACTTGAGCCCTGGGCCTTGAATTCTGAACCCTTAGCCCTGAGCTCTGAGCCATGTTCTCTTGGCCCTGGGCTCTGTGCCCTGGGGCCTGAGCCTCGAACCATGGGCCCTAGGCCCTGGGCTAAGGCTCGTACGCCCTGGACCTTGCGGAATCCCGATGGATCTGGATGACTCCAGAATCCTGAGGCACCCTCAGTCGCGTCAACGTTCCTGCAGAGTCCGCAGGGATCTTGCATACTCCTGAAGATGGTCGCCGAATCCCGAGGCATCCAGAAGGCTCAAGGGCCTCCAACAACGGAACATGGACCCCGAATTGCCTTGCTACTTCTACGACTACTACTACGACTACTATTACTGCTACTACTACTACTACTACTACTTCTACTACTATCAGTACTACTACTACTACTACTACTACTACCACTACTACTACCACTACTACTACTACTACTACTACTACTATTACTACTACTACTACTACTACTACTACTACTACTACTACTAATACTACTATTACTACTACTACTACTACTACTACTATTACTACTACTACTACTACTACTTCTACTTCTACTACTACTACTACTACTACTACTACTACTACTACTATCACTACTACTACTACTACTACTACTACTACTATGTTTACTTCTAGTGCTACTACTACTACTCCTACTACTCCTACTACTATTACTACCACTGCTGCTACGACTACTACCACTGCTACCACTACTATTGCTACTACTACTACTACGACTTTTTCTGCTGCTACGACTACTTGTGCTACTACTACTACCACTTCTACGACTACGACTACGACTACAATTACTACTACTACTACTACCACTACTACTACTACTACTACTACTACTACTACTACTACCCTACTACTACTACTACTACTACTACTACTACCTACTACTACTACTACTACTACTACTACGACTACTATTACTACTACTACTACTACTACTACTACTACTACTACTACTACTACTTCTACTACTACTACGACGACTACTACTCTTACTACTATTATTACTACTACTACTACTACTACTACTACCAATACTACTACTACTACTACTACTACTACTACTACTATCAGTACTATTACTACTACTACTACTACTACTACTACTACCACTACTACAACTACTACTACAACAACTACTACTATTACTACTACTACTACTGCTACTACTACTACTACGACTACTACTACTATCACTACTACTAGTACTTTTACTGTTACTACTACTACTACTACTACTATTACTACTACTACTACTACTACTACTACTACGACTACTACTACCACTACTACGACTAGGATCTCATTAGAGCTGCATTCATCCCCCATCGGATTCCATACGGGTTTCATCCATCCCTGATCGGGCCCGAGTAGAGCACCCGAATAGGATCCTATCAGAGCTCCATACATCCCTAATAGTATCTTTTCACAGCTCCATCCGTCCCGAATCGGGTGCTGTTAGCGCCTCCATCCATCCCTAGAAGGATCCGAATAGAGCTCCACCCATCCTTAATGCGATCCAGGAACAGCACCATCCAACCTAACATGATCTTCGTCGAGCTCCATCCACCCGTATTTTGATTTCATCAGAGTCCCAACCATCCTTAACATGATCTTTTCAGAGCTCCAAACATCCTTCATATGATCCTATTCAAGCTCCATCCATCCCTTGTAAGATCCTGAGACCCATCCCCACCAGGATCCCGCTCGATAACAGGATGCTTTTCGAGTTCCATTTATCCTTGAAAAGATCCTAGTCGATCTCCACCCATCCCTGCTAGGAACTTATTCGAGGAAACAACCAGCGGCGTCGCTTCGCCACCGCGCGAGCGTTTAGCGAAGGCAAGGCCGAGTTGACCATTATATGGGTTCCAATGGATTATTCTGTCCGTTGGTTGTATGTATGGTGGCTGCTGGCTGCGTGCCCCCACCCCTTTTTCATGGATGGGGAAGGGCACAGGAGTCCGGTCTCGCGAATAAAGTGACCTGACTCTTGTGTACTTGGGAAAGGGGCACACATAGGCGTTGATGCCTGGTTGTTGTTGATACTGTTGTTTTTGGATTCTCACTTCTGAAGCATACGAATTGTTGGTCCCCTTTTGCCCCGTAGCAAGTATATTTGTTCCATCAAAATGCTCCCCCTGGGATCCGCACCCTATTTCTTACAAGGGAAAGTGGCTTGTCACCAAACTGCACGCTTGGCCCCCCCCCCCGATTACAACACCAACGGTTCCCGCTTGATATTTCTTCATAATTTGCTCCCAAATCGCACTCTCGACTGGGACTTCCCCACTACGCACCGCGCTCTCGCGAGGAACTTCCTGTCAATGTATTAAGACGATGCGCCTGCGGCGCTCAGGAATCACGTTCTCGCGTTGGTTAGTTGCACGATTGATGTGGGAATCTCGCTATCGCTCTGGACTTCCTCGCGATTCATGCAGGACCCACGCTTCAGCAACCCGCCTGCTCGACCTGGTCGCTTGGGCCCGCCTTCCCGCCCCGGCCGTTAGGGTCTACCCGCCCGATGTGCCCGCTTGGTTCTGCCAGGTGGGTTCTGCTCCTAGCCCTCCTGCTAATCTCTTTTGTTTTCCATCCTCCTCCCTCCCCCGTGTTCCTTTCTTACATCCGTCCTCACTTCCCCTGCCTTAGGGGCTGCGCGAGATGCACGTGCAGGTAAAAGATATATACCCCTAAGTGAGTACGGTCGAAGACGAAGAGGGCGGATATCGAGGGTTCGGGAGTTATACGTCATGAGTGGCACGTGGGCAGATAAGAACCAACATTGGTACAATACGTGTCGTTGTTGGTGTTGTTGTTGGTGGTGGGAGTGCTGTTGTTGCTGCTGCGGCTGTTGGTGGTGTTGTTGTTGGTGTTGTTGTGGTTGTTGTTGACGTTGTTTTTGTTGTTGTCGTTGTTATTCTTGTCGTTGTTGTCGTCCTCGTCCTCCTCCGCGACCCCCCCCGCGACCCCCCCGCGACCCACCCCGCGACCCACCCCGCGCCCGCCCCTTCGCTCTTATCCGCAGCAGCGGGGTACTGCATGCACTGTCGTACGCGCGCCCTGCCCCCGGGCTCGCGCGAGCAAGCCTACGGGCCTGGGCGTGCTGCCGCGGAACGCGCCGACCGTGCTCCGTCACGGCAGGGGCCTTCCTCCTCCTCCTCCTCCTCCTCCTCCTCCTCCTCCTTCTCCTCCTCCTCCTCCTCCTCCACCCTCCTCCTCCCCCTCCTCCTCCTCCTCCTCCTCCTCCTCCTCCTCCTCCTCCTCCTCCTCCTCCTCCTCCTCCTCCTCCCCCTCCTCCCGGGCGAGCCGCCACGCCGGAAACAGCGGCCTCCGGCAGACTCTCCTGGGGGAGGACGAGAAGGACGTCCCGGGGATCCTGGAGAAGCAGAGGCTGAAGGACGTACGGGGCGGCAAGGATTGAGTCGGGCCTGTCCCTCTACAGGGGGAATATTCAGAAATAGTCAAAACATAGTCTGGGGACAATTTGTTAATTTTGTTTTTCTGTTGTTGGTATTTTTTGTTGGTATGTTTTATTTTTCGTCCAAAATCCCCCTGTAGGGGGACAGGCCCGACTTAAGGCAAGGAGGGGGGTGAGGACTAGGGGGGTTGGATCTATCATGGGAGGGAGGGGGCATGATAGCTCCCCAAATCTCATGGCGCCTCTTCTTGTTTCACTGCGTCCCTGCCCCCCCCCCCCCCCCGCCTGCCCCCCCCCCCCGCCTGGGCCGCGCACGTGCCGCCGGCCATGATTTGCGCCCCCCCCCTCTTGGACGCCCCCCTCTTGGCCGCCCTCGCAGGACGACAAGGTCGCGGCGGAGAAGGCCGTTTTCGCCTTGCCCTGCCTTTCCTGCGGATCCTGGGGCGGGCGTTTCCCCTCTCTCTCCTCGCCTCCCTGCTGCCCCCGTTCCTCCCGACCACCTCTCTTCCCTCCCCAGCCCCCCCCCCCTCTCCCCCGTGCTTCCGACGAAGAAGAAACTGCATCAACAGCAACTTTCGAAGGTCCTTGCGGATTTCTGCTGGTTTGCGCTGGACCGCCCTCCCTGGCGGGCGGGGCGCGCCTGTGGGGCAGTGCCGGAGGCCCCGCCAGTGGGGTTCGACGCCAGTCCAAGAATCGACTACAGGTAAGAGTAACCTTTCGCCAGAGTTTCCTTTGGTGCTGGCCCCAAGCGGATCGGGTGATTTTTCTTCTGGGATGAGGCGTCGGCACGAGTCGGCACCCGTATCGCGTGATTGCGCTCGAACCTGAGCGCGCCAGGTTTGGGCCCCACCCCTACAATCAACAGCAACGCATACGCGGTGCACCCTGCAGTGTGCATTGGTTGCCCCGAGGGGGGCCAGTCGACCAGACGGCGCGTTTTGCGCCCGACGACGCGTCTCGAATCCCACCCAAATCCCAATTCTTCCAGTTTTAATATCTGTTTGTGTCTTTGGATATCTTTGAATCTCTTTGGATACGCACCTTTTTGAACCAATGGGGATCTCTGGTATTGCAAGTTATCCAACATATTCTATGCCCGCGGTTGGGGCCGGTTTGGACCATGACGCCGGACCTGGTCAGGCGTCATCGCGATGCGGCCCAGCAGTGCCAGATCTCATCGTGGTGGCCCCCCCGCAGCGTCTGCTTTCGCAGCGCCTTCGAAGTGCCAGTCGGGGCGGTCGATTCAAATTGGTGGAAAATCCTATGGCGGCCCGCCGATCGTTGACGCGGCGCGGCATCAGTGGCTTGCGCAGTTGTGTTGGGCACCCACGGGCGACCGTGAAGCCGCGCACCAAATTTTTTTTTAACCTAGGGCCACTCCTGCGTGCAGTCGAAAGAACCAGCTCGGCCTTCGAAAATCTGTGTCACAGTGAGGGGGTCGAACGGTCATTCATTGTCACTGGGCGCGTGGCTGACGTGAGGTTCTGCGGCGCGGATTGTTGTTGTTGGTGCTGCTGTGGGATTCGCACGACTGAAGAACAATTGTTGTTGATGCCCCCCTCCCCCCGTGACCATTGCGTTTTGTCAATTGAAGTGCTTCCCCTGGGGATCGCACCCTGCTTAAAAAAAATGGAACAAAAGGGGGAAGCCACTCGGCTCAAACTGGGCCCCTGGCCCCCAGTTTAAAACAACAGCGGCTCCCGCCGGATACTTTCTCACAGTTTTTTCCTAAATCGCACTGTCGTGCGGGACTTCCTCACACTTCATGTACGCATCGCGCTCTCGCGAGGAACTTCCTCGCAACTTATTCAGGCGATGCGCCCGCGGCGCTCAGGAATCACGTTTTCGCGTTGGCTCTTCTCACGTTTGATGTGGTAATCGCGCTATCACTCGGGACTTCCTGGCGATTCATGCAGGGACCACGCTTCAGCAACCCGCCTGCTCGACCTGGTCGCTTGGGCCCGCCTTCCCGACCTGCCCGCCATGGGTCTGCCCACATGATCTGCCCGTCTGGTTATACCACTTGTTTTCTGTTCCATGCCCCCGTGCTACTAATTTCTCTCGTGCTCCATTATTCTCCGTCCCCCTTCCAGCCGTTCTCTCTTCTTTTGTTTTAGGGGCTGCACCTAGTGCACGTGGCAGGCAAGGAAGATGTATCCCCAAGGGGGTACGATCGAAGACGACGAGGGCGGGTACCGAGGGTTTGGGATATACGTATTGATTGGCACGTGAGCAGATAGGAGCGGACAGTCTTAAAATGATTGTTGTTACTGGTGGCGATAGTGCACATTTTTTTGGCAAGGACCATTCGCACAGTTATCACTGTGACTCCCACAGTTATCCCACAGAAGGCTCGGAAGTCCCTTGGCCGTGCGAGAAGTGTCCTAAACCTTCCCCGGGAGGCGGTCGCAGACAATCGCCACGTGTGTCTACCAAGTTGCATGCAGGGAGTATGTGATCATTCATAACAGGTTCGCAGCCTTCGTCGCAACGCTGCTGATTTCCGAGTCGTCGATGTCGAAGCCCACGCAACAATTGATGTAACAGGTAGCGAATCCCTCGAAACCGTTGGACTCAGCACTGCCCGAGATGGCCGAACACGCCCAAGCACTCTGTCCAGGGTCGTCGTCCCAAAACGAGCCGTTGCAAAAGATGGTGCAGTGATCCACCGGCGAAGCGTGCGGCTTCGCAAAGTGGAAGGCCAGCATGCTATGTTCGTGCAGCGCCAATCCAACAAGGTCACGACGAAGCTGCATGTGCCAATTAAGTTATTGATGTAATCCATACCATGACAAGAGAATGTCTAGCCGTACCGCGGTTACATCTATGACGTCTTATGCCGCCAGTTCGTTGATGCCATTCGGCGTAGAGATCTTGAGGGAAAGTACAGACGTCTTAGTTCGGCTGGATTTGCCGCGGTGTACCTCCACATGAAATCCAAGCGAGATCAGGATCTGATTATGCTAGCACTCGAGGTTTACGATGTGCTAGCGCCGGTATGTTCCTAGGATTGTCTGAACAAAAAAAAACAGTAGTGCGTTCCAGTCGCTCCAGGTGCCCTCGGTCGTTGCGCCCCTTGAGGCGTTCCACCTTGGTAGCACGAGTAGATGGTGACCATTGTGCTGGACAATTGCCTCCTTCAAGTACCCGTTCGCCCTCTGTAGTTGACCTCTCACCTCGTACTCCCGCCGCTCGCGGGCTTCTGTCGGTGGCTTCCGTTGCAGAACGTGTTGCATCGGTTCTCTCTTCTAAGTCTTCTTTCCCGTCGTCGTCGGGTACGTGTACCGCTTGCCTCGCAGCAAGGATGTGTGTGTTGCACGCTTCTTCTTGCTGAAATCGATGCGCTGATTCACACTGCAACGCTTAAAATCCCCATCGCGAGACACTCCGCCCTCCTCTATAATAGCCCTGAGCTCTTCCCTGGCCTCACCTCTAAGTCTTGCTTCTCCTCCTCCGCTGCCCTATCTTGATCATTTTCGTGGGCTGTCCATCGCGCTGCGTGGCGGTCGGCCTGGGCTCTCGTCGATGTCGATGATCTCTGCCGACGCCGACTTTGTCGGATTGGCAGCCTGATGTACAACGGGGAGCTTTTGCAGTGTCCGTCGGACTCCCATGTGCACCAGTATCTGTAGAGCTACATGCCATACCTTTGCACTTCTGTGTTGACGGTGATCTTGCCATATTTTTTGCACAGAAACTCTTTGAATTCCGTATCGTTGCCAATTCATTTTGGGTGCATCGGGGTAACCATCAGTTCATCCGGCTATACATCCTCAATATTATCTTGCCGGTTAGCGAAGGCGGTGTAGGGATCATGTTGTTGAAGACCCTTTCATTTTAGCTGTCCTTTGCCTCCTCCATGTCCGTCTGATGACTTTCTCATTCCCTCGCTGTGCCCAGCTCCTTGGCCAGCGCCTCCTTCAAGTCGAGGCACATTGGATCTTGACAGTCGATAGGGTCTACCTCCTCCGCTTGGGCCTCAATCAGAAATAATAACTCTTCAAGCATGGACATTATGTGTCCATGTTTGAAGATGTCAATCGGGGCCGTCTCCGTCGGTAGTGGTCGCGTTGGTCCCATCATTTGTCAAACCTTGCACTGTCAACCTCTCCTCCCCCGCCTCGAATACCGCTGCATGACGATCTGCAGGCCTGCTGGATCGGGACTCCCGTGGAGATCTCAACGAATTCGGGAGTCATGAGTCTGGGGTGGTGGAGTAAGAAGCTCGACCCGATCCAAAGTGTTAGTCGGAATCCTGTCGAACCTTCTAGCCCTCTGCGGCGCACGGCAGCCGCTTCTGCCATGATGGTCCATTTGGAGCCCCCCATGCCCTTGATGTAGGTCTCGTCGCCGATGCGGCCGACCGCATGTCAAGCTCATGACCTTGTGCGTGTTCAACTTGCTTGCCCAGCTCGTGGTACATGGCCTCCACCTGCTGGGCCACAAGGATCGCCTGACCCTTGACGTTCACTCCGACGTCATGCATCTCCTCGCACTTGTTCTGGTATTCTTGTCGAGTTGTACCGCCTGGTTGCGAGAGCGTCAACCAAGGATAGAGTGTGTCTCTTGGCCACCTGCACCTCCTGATACTCGCTGGAGTTGGATGCGTCTGCTGCTTCACGTTCAACCGTCTCATGCCTACTGATTCCAGTGCTGCCTCACGGTGTTGGATCACCGTGGCGCATTGCGGTTTAACATGAGCGTTGTACACCATAATTTCGGCCTCCATCCGCCGTTGCTCGTGAGTTGTTGTCACCTCTGCCTCATGCTTGTTGTACTTGCTCTGGTCTTCGTAACACGTATGGGACATCCTCCTTTCAAAATGATCATGATGCGCCTTCGCCGCTGACCATTGCTGCGGCATGCAACGCTCCTTCATAGCTTGCATGACCTTCAGGTCGTACGCATTCGCCACTTCCTCACGATATTGCAACGTATCAGTCATGGTCGATAGTGGTGTTGAGGCGTGCGGGCTAGACTGCGCTGGCAATGGTCGCCCCGCTGCAGCCATTCTAGCCTCGCCCTTATTTCGGCGTTCGCGGCCCAGCTGGCTGATTCCACGTTGGCCTTTGAAGCTTCAACTGCAATGTATGTGGTGATCCCCTACGATCGGCATAGAAGCACGAGTGGAAGGCTTATCAAATGCTGGGGCTGGCTCAGCTCTGCTGGCATAGGTCTTCATTATGGAAGCGCGCCACTGGATCACCCTGTAGTTGAAAAGGGGGGGGGTCCGAACCCCCCCCCCTCCCCCCCTTCAAAGGGGGGGAAGATTTTCGCCCCCCCCCCTCCCCCCTTGAGGGGGGGGGGGTGACCCCCCCCCCCTCCCCCCCCCCCGTTGAAGGGAAGGGGGGCACCCGGCCTTCCCCCCGCCTCTTCCCATTGGCGCTGGAACGGGGGGGAGGTTCGACCCCCCCCCCCCTCCCCCCCTTTGCGCCGAAGAATGGGCCGGGGAGAGGGCCTCTCCCGCAAGGGGGGGTCTGGCCTCGGGATAATGAGTAGTGTGTAGTGAGTAGTGAGTAGATAGTAGTGAGTAGTGGCTAGTGGAGAGCGGGGAGGAGAGCGGGGAGTGGGTAGTGAGTAGTGAGTAGCGAGCAGGGAGTAGCGAGTAGTGAATAGTGAGTCGCGAATAGGGCACTGTGAGTAGTGAGTAGCGAGGAGGGAGTAGTCAGCAGTGAGTGCCGAGTAGGGAGTAGCGAGTAGTGTGTAGTGAGCGGTGAGTCGTGAGTAGGGAGTAGGGATTAGTGAGTAGTGAGTAGTGGGTAGTGAGCAGTGATATGTGGGTATTGGGTATTGTGCAGTGGGTGGTGCGTAGTGAGTATCGAATAGTGAGCAGTGAGTCCTGAGTTGTGAGTAGTGGGTACTGAATAGTGAATAGTGAGCAGCAACTAGTGATTAATGAGCAGGGAGTAGGGAGTAGGGAGTAGTGGGTAGTGGGTAGTGAGTAGTGCGTAGTGGGTAGTGAATATTGCGTACTGAGTAGTGGGTAGTGGGTGGTGTTGCGTAGGGAGTAGTGAGTAGTGGGTAGTGAGTAGTCAGTAGCGTAGCGACTTGTGACTCGTGACCGAGGGGTAGCGAGTAGGGAGTAGGGAGTAGCCAATAGTGAGTAGTGAGTCGCGAGCAGTGAGTGCTCTGTGGGAGTAGCGAGTAGCGAACAGCGGCTTGTGACTAGTGAGTTGTGGGCAGTGAGTAGTGAGTAGTGAACTTTGAGTACTCAGTAATGAGTAGTGGATAGTTGTTAGTGGGTAGTGAGTAGTGCTTAGTGAGTAGTGGGTCAGTAGTGGGCAATGAGTTGTGTGTAAGTGCGTAGGGAGGATTGAGTATTGTGTAGCGAGGAGTGAGTAGTGAGTTGGGAGTTGGTAGTAGCGAGTAGGGAGTAGTGAGTAGTGAGTAGTGGCAGCGTAGTGCGTAGTGAGTAGTGGGTAGTGAGTGGTGCGTACTGGGTAGCGAGTAGGGTGCAGGAAATACCGAGTAGTGCGTAGTGGGTAACGAGTATTGTGTAGTGAGTATGGAGTAGCGACTAGTGGATAGTGAGTAGTGAGTTGTGGGCAGTGAGTAGTGAGTAGTGAAGTTTGAGTAGCGAGTATTGGATAGTGGTTAGTGGGTCGTGAGTAATTCGTTGTGATCGATTGCGTGGTGGGTGGTGAGGTCTGTTTAGTGAGTAGTGAACATTGCGTAGTGGATAGTGGGTACTGAGTAGGGAGTAGGCAGTAGTGAGTAGTGGGTAGTGGGTAGTGAGCAGTGGGTAGTGAGTAGTGGGTCGTGAGTAGTGACTAGTGAATCGTGGGAAGTGAGTGGTGGGAGTGCTGTATGGGGCTAGGGTTCGGGTTCGGGGGTAGGTTTGGAGGTTAGGGTAAGGGTGAATTAGCGTTCGGGGTGGTAGGGGTCGGGTTCCCGAGCCCGGGGGCGCCGTGGCGAAAGGGGGGTGGGCGGGTCGAATTTGGCGGCCAAGTTGGGGGAGGGGGGGGGTCGGACCCCCGTCCTGAGGGATGGGCACCTGAGGATAGGACGGGATCCAAGGCTGGATCTACGTTGTTTGAAGCACCTCGTCATTAGGACCCCATCCCTCAGGACCCCGTCTTTGAACTACTGGTGGTGGTCGCTCTGTGAGCGTCTCGCGGCCAGAAGCAGGGCAAAACGAGCGGGTCGTGACTTCTGCGTTGGCCCCCCCCCGATAAGGAAGGCCAAGTGGCAGCCGAGGCCGCTCCGACGGCTCCAGGGACTTTCAAGCCCCTACGACCTCCCTCCAGGGGCCCCCGACAAAACACGTCCCTGAATCGGAGGCCTAGAGGTTGACACCGACACGGAGATCGGCGCTGTGCCTCTACCGAGGGAACACCAAAATCTAGGATCATCATCCTCCCGTGGAAGCAACCCCTGGAGTTGGTGTTGGTGCCCATTTCCAAGCTTACAGCCGAACTCCTTGAGGCGGGGTTCCCTGAAGCTCATCCCCCCTGCTGGGACACCCCAGAGTTTGATGGACCCCTCCGATCCTCCCTCCTGTTCCCTCCTGCTCCTACCCGCCTGCGTCCTCCTTTGTATTCGTCTTCATCCTCTGCGGGTCGACTTGCTGATGGGTCAAGGTGCGTGGGCCCAGAACATCTGCGACCATGCAATTCCTACACAGGGCCTTCCCACGCAGCAAAGCAGAACAGCGTTAGCTGTGTTCAGGTGTCGTGTTCTTGCTGAGCCAGCATCCAGAGTTCACGTGATGAACCGGGTGAAGCACGTGTCATGTTACACGTGTCTGCAATAAGGAGGTTGTGGCCTTTTGAAAGCCCGTTCCAGTCTCGCATTATCTCCAACCCTCCTGTGTCGTTGGGCCCTCGGTTTGAATCCGCACCGCCTCGCCGCACCTCTCTCGCCTCTTCCCCTGCATCATTCTCCTTTCCCTGCCCCCTGCTCCAGCCAGCCGGCCAGCCTATCGCGCACGGTCGCTCAGTGTTGTGGACGGGTACGGCCCCCAAGAGGGGAAGCGGATCCTCCCTGGGGGTGGACAAGGAAAACAAACAGCAAGCTCCTTTCCCTGCCACTGCGCGCGCCAGCTGCGGCACGCCCCTCGCGCGCTTTGCGCCCCCACAAGGGGGCTCTCGGGGATGGACAGAACCCCCTTTAGCAAAACGTGGTTTAGTGAAAACGACCTCGGGCCCAAACCCGGCGGGCGCAAGCCTGGAAAATAACGGCCACGGCGCCCTCTCGAAAGCCGAAAACGGACAATTCACTAATCGACGTGTCACTGTTGGGGGTTCTGTCCAGCCCCGAGGCTCCACCTGCGGACCCAGCGGGGGCGCGCGCGCATGTGCCGCCCCGCGCCCACTTGCGGCGCATCCCTCGAGCGCCACGTGCCCCACAGCTGGCGCTCTCCGCGTGCGGCCTCGGCGGCTCGAAGTTCAAGCCTGGCGTGTCCCTCCACAGGAGGAGTTGCCTAACGCAGCCAGCAAAAATAGGACGGGGACGATTTTTATGGCCATTTCTGAATATTGTTGGTGTATTGTTTGGCTCTTCTGTATTTGTCCCCACAACCCCCATGCAGGGGGACAGGCCCGACCTATAACTCGAAGTATCTGCCGCCCTGCGCACGCTTCGGCACGCCCCTTCGACGCTCCGTGCCCCCATGGGGCGCTCCACCGGAGGCCCCGCGGCGCCCCATGGGAGCTCTGGCTCTCGGGCCGCCAGGGGGCGCCGCAGCGTTGGCTCCTCCCGTGTCTCTCGGTTCCTGTTGCAACTGTGGCAACGTTGGCGCAGGAGTTTTTGATGGGCTTGTTTTCCACCACCACCACCATAAGTTGGAGGGGGAGGGGGTCCTCCTCCTCCTCCTCCTCCTCCTCCTCCTCCTTCCGTAGCCATTTTGGCTCAAGGCCAAAATGGTGTCCATTTCATTGCCTTCGCGGGGTAGGCTCCCACAGTGCTTCGATCAGCTCTCGGCGCCACTGCACGGGCCCTGCGCCAGCCCTCGCCCCTCCATATCTAAGTCCCGCGCGGCCGCGCCCGCGGGCATTCCATATTCAGCGCTGCGGCGCATCGGGCACGCCGTGCTCTTTCTTGTGGTGCAGCAGCAGACGGTGGCGTGCTCACTCGCCCCGCTCCTGTACGTGCGGCAGGTGGTACCCTCGACCTCACGGCTCGCTGGCATAAAATTGGACCCGCTCAGTGGCAGCAGACTGGCAGCAGTTCCCTCGCAGCTGAAGACATGGGAGAATCCAGTTCCAGTACTTCCTCGTCCCGTGGACCTCGCCGACGTCATCAAGCTACCCGTGATCGACGACGGGATAACAGTGACTCCAAGAGTCGCAGCGGCCCCGACAACAGTGCTGAGCGCCGCCATCGTCGACGCCGAGACCGCCGCGAACATCGGGGAGACGACCGCGGGGCTGACGACAAGGATCGGGAACAGGACCGAATACCTCGCAGGGACGATCGGGAAGATAGAGAGAACGGTTCAGGTGCACGCGTCGCTCGGAGATCTGGACCTTCGGCAGCACGCAAGGACACGGTTGCTGAACGAGACCCTTGGCAAGCGGCCGCGGGTTCTATGCGATGTGCTGGAGCTAGTGGGGGACCTGCTCGAACTCATGAGCCGCAGCACTACCCACTTTCACCGCGAGCTGCGCAACAAGTGCTACGCGACATGGAGCTCATGCCTACATTTCCTGACGGTGAACTACCTGCAGCAGGCACGCCTGTCGGTGGACTTCCTACCCCACGCGCTGAAGATGACCCCCCTCCTGCTCATGGTGATCTGGCTAGTCTTGAGCAAAGGCTGGCGACACTGGGTAAAGAACAGATTGCATCGGCGACGGAACAACTCATGGCGACGGCGAATTCCCTCATTGCAAAGCAGCAGCAAGCCTTCAGCGCACAGGTGGCAGAATTCTTGGCAGTCAGCAAACAAAACGCCGCTCACCTCGAAGTACATGACAAAGGCATCCATGAGCTCCAGGCCAGAGCTGACAAAGTGGAAGCAGATCAGGCCAAGATGCGGCAGCAGATCAGCGCAATGGAACAGACACTGGCAATGGCGGAGGCTGCCGTCCCCTTCGATGTTCAGAAGCTCGCCACATGGGACCGCGTCCCGGACCCCACAGTATTCAGCATCGGCGCCCCCAGGGCGATTGCACCAGCTGCCATCAAAGCAGCGCTCGCGGAGTGGATTCAGGCGTCGGGTGTTCCAGTGGACCAGCTTATTCTTCACGGTGATGTACCTCAGCGGCGATTTCATATGCAAGTTCAAGGTGGAGCAGCAGCACATGGGCGAGCCCTCGCTCTCTCTCGTGCCCTCAAGACGTCAACTGGCTTCCGCACCTTCAGCGGGTTTGACACCGGTGGGGTCAACACGCCCATCTATGTCAGCGGAGACAAGAGCCCCAAGCAGGTCAGACTCGAACTTCAGACCAAGCGTTTGCAGCGCATCATTCAGGACGCATACCACGATCACCACATCGGCGCCCAGAGAAGCAAGGGCATTGTCACCATTGATGCAGTGCCGCTCGTCGTTGTCGAAGTCAAGGGCCCTGATGAACCATCCAAGCTACGCTGGGACATGCCAATCCTCGCACGATTCAAGATTGACAAACAACCTCTGGTGGCTGCATTTGGACAGGCATTCGCGAGCGTGGACACATCTTCGTGGTCTATTTAGCAGAAGGTGGTCACCCTGGTCAACATCACCGTCAATGCGCAATGGTACCATCATATCGTGGAATGCCAGGAGTTTGATTTGCTATCGTCCAAGGCGCCGCAAAGCCAAGATGAACAAACTTGTCTCGTTCATGCGTAAGAAAGCGGTTATCTTATTGCAGGAATGCCGTGGAACACTACCTAAATTGCAGGCGGCCCTCGCTACGTATCCATACCCTTACAAGATCTTCTACAATCACCTCTCGCAGAAGGCGGGAGGCACAGCATTCTTGGTGCCAATGGCAGATCGTGACCAGGAGGACCCTCAGGTGTTCTTTGACCATCAGATATTGGCCGCGGGAAGGGTGGCCCTTCTCACAATACACAACGCCACCGACAACTTCACGATGAAGATCATGAACGTACACAACTTCGAGTTGGACATCATTGCCCAGACCAAGATTGCGCACACATGGAAGGACATGGTTCAATGGAATATTGAGAACCCTGTTACTAGAGCGTTTGTGGCTGCTGGAGATTTCAATGTCAAGTCAGGTCCTACACGTAGCTACACCGATCCTGTTTCTCAGACATTCACGCCAGGAACGCTGCCTGCTGAGACGGCTCGGGGCACTCAACCTTTGCAAGCGTTCTGGGAAAGACTCTTTGCGATGGTTACGGAGATCTCCACGGACTGCCCTACACATTACTGCAGAGATACGTCCACGGCGGCTACACTGGATAGGTTCTTCATTGCCACCCCAGCGTACTACCTGCTCGACGTTGAGGTGATCGCGGAGGTGGATATTGATGCTGCCGCCATCTCGGACTCCAGGCTCAGCGACCACACGCCGATCACCCTGCATCTTAGGGATCGAGCCCGCCAGAGTGAACAGACAGGCATACCAGAGCACGTCCTTCGAGATCCGCGCTATGGTGAAATTCTCGGTCAGCTTCTCGATGCTGCACAACTACATCGATTTCCTGCGGTCTACCAGTGGAGATGCATGAAGGACTTCATGTCTGAGGCGGCACGCCAAGTCCGCAATGAGTTGCAGCGCATGCCGATTTCCGCCAAGGACCCTCGTGCCAAGGGGGGGCGCCTTATCACGCTCCGAGCTATCTCACGATGTGTCTGGCGCAACGATGTTGGCACCGCCTACAAGCTGATGGCCACCACGGCCGACGGCGAGCGCTTCCTGACCGTCTCCAACGGCTGCGTCGAGCTCGGCGAGCGGCAGGAGTTCGGCGCCTTGATGCGTGCCATCAACTACGACTACCAGATGAGGGAGGCCAGGCTTGCCGAAAGCAGGGCATCCAAGGGGGACGGAGCGGTGATCGAGGATGAGAGACGAGCGGCACGGATGCATAAGCGACGAGCGTCATTGTGGGCCCCCAAGACCCGTCGTCTCGTTCTTGCGGGGATAAAACCCGAGAGCCTTCAGCACTCACCAGTCGCCCGTGACCCCGAAAAGATCGCCATCGCCCTGACCTCCCACTGGAAGCCCATCTTCGGTGCGAAACTAGTCCAGGAGGAGCCCCTTCAGGAGTATCTTGATCGAGTTGCCCCACCGCGTCCCCTTCTACCTCTTAGACTTCCAACAGAAGGTGATTTAGGACGTGCTCTCAGATGTGCTCGACGTTCGGCCCCTGGACCCGACCAGCTTTCGTACACAGCATGGAAAGCTCGCCCAGAACAACTAACAGTGCTACACAATCTCATGACTTATCTGTTTGGAGGCCACGCAGTCCCCATGGAGCTCAACGACAGCCTCTTCGCGTTTCTCCCTAAAGGTTCGGAGCCCGAAGATGCCCAAGGATGTATACGGTCACCTGCAAAGGTCCGTCCTCTTAGCCTCAGGAACACGGACACAAAGATAATGGCATCTGCTGCTAACTTTCAGATCCGTCAGGTTGCCCAACAGAGCGCCCATGAGTCCCAACAAGGTTTCATCCCAGGCCGTAACTTCCTGTCGAATATCGTCACGCTGGATGCCGAGGCCCGAAAGGCGAGCATCAACCCAGAGGCTGCCCAGGACCATCCGATCTTCGCCGCCTACGATGTGGAGGCGGCCTTCCCGTCCCTCGGCCATCAGTGGCTGTTCGAGATTCTGAGTAGGGCTGGGCTCCCGACAGGCTTCCTCCACTTCATTCGTGCCCTCTACTTCCTCCCTAGAGGCTTCGCTCGGATCCAAAATCAGATCGTCTTTTTATTTCATCTTTGCTCTGGAGTTCTCCAGGGCTGCCCCTTGTCTGGCTCGCTATGGGCATTGGCAATGGATCCGATCCTTAGATGCCTTCATGCTGCCACGCAGCTCCCGAGGGCGAGGCACCACAAGGGCTCTTTGGGCGGGTGTGCGGACGACGTGGGGATGGTGATGCCTCGCCTTCAGGACCTGGTCCCTGTGGCCAAAGTTTTTCGGGACGTCGAGCGTTTTGCGTGCCTCAGGCTTCAAGGAGCCAAATGCGTCCTGGTCCCCCTTTGGACCGAATGCACGCCTGAAATCCAGGACGCGGTCCGAAGTGAGCTCCGTCGGTTGATTCCTGAATGGGCCAACTTTAAAATCGCTGGCCACACGACTTATCTTGGGGTCGAAATGGGTCCCGAGGCAATTCTCAGTATGATTTGGTCCCCAGCAGCGGAGAAATGGTGGACGCGTACAGTTGCGCTACCACACTCAGGGGCTGCGCCGTCTGTTCTGTCAATGTTGTACAACACGACTGCCCTCTCGACCCTGTCGTATCTTGCCCAGCTCTTTCCGATCCC
The DNA here is from genome assembly GCA_963575745.1 of Prorocentrum cordatum. Classification (NCBI taxonomy): domain Eukaryota; class Dinophyceae; order Prorocentrales; family Prorocentraceae; genus Prorocentrum; species Prorocentrum cordatum. The sequence continues at coordinate 169,486 of CAUYUJ010006703.1, read as the reverse complement.
CGCCATGATTCGTAAGCTAGAGCATCAGGCATTGCACAAGCTGCTCAGGCTCCCGCCGAACAGCCTCAGCCTCGCCGATCTGAATGCCCTCCCATCGTTTTTAGCCATTGCCCCGTCCTCTGTCCAGCTGCTTGGCTGGGCTAGTGCATGGCGTGCATCATTTCGCACACTGAATCATGTTTGGCAGAGAGCGTTGTCTAGCCTGAAGCAGCATGCGCAGGACAATGCTACCATCGTTCGCATTATTGCAGGAAAGTTCTCGGCACCGTGCTGGCGGCGACCATTTTCAATCGCCCAATTTCTAGAACGTTCAAGGTTGCCGCCTCCTCGCTTCCCTAATGCTGCTGGGTGGCGAGATGCATTTCGAGCAGCGCGCGAGCACACCGCACGTGCGGAACAGGAAGCCCTTCGCCCTCATCCGCAGAGGATATTTGCACGCACGCTCCGCCCATTTGCCTTTCCCGATTCCTTTCACACCACTCTTGGCAAGAGGCTGCTCGCTTGGCAAGTGGAGATTCCTGGGGGGCTGAGGTCGGTCGTTGGGAGGTGGGCTGCATGCAAAACTTGCCTTGCGACCCTCAAGCCGTCCTGGCAGTGGAGCATTTTCAAAACGCTGTGTGGCGCGTGGACGACCACCCACAGACTCCATATCGGGCACCCCCCAACCAGCTGCGTCTGGGGGTGCACTGCCCCAGATGCGATATCGCACTATTTGAACTGCCCAAGATTATATTATCATTGCGCCTGCCACCCAGCATGGGCACGCAGGCACTTTCCAGCCAGCCCGCTCACTCTCCTAGGCCTCGGGGAAGAGAGCGATTATCAGATCGAAGGCGCCGAGCTCAGTCGAGCCGAGTGCCTTAAGGCGACAGCACTTGCCTTCCAGATGTACCATAAAGCGCCGAGGGCGCAAACTATGACATTGCAGCAGGCCACCGACATTCGAGGTGCCGCAGAGTTGGCACTCGAAAGATAAGCACGTGCCCTCTTCTTTATTCGTGTTGGGCCGGTGTGAATATCAGGGGTGGGGGTCACATTCATAACCTAGCTTGCTGTGCGATCGAGGGCTCTCTCGCACAGCGCCGCGTGCACTCTCAATCTCTCGGAGGGGCTGGGGCAGGACGGGCATGGGTTGGATGTGGGATTGACAGAGGCACCAGAGGCGTTGGCATGTTGCGGTCGATGACTCTCCCGCAGTGCCCTGCGCCTCTCGGCTCATTCTTTAGGGGGGTGGGGCCTGTCATGCAATGACAGGCTCTGTCCTTCCACCCTCTTTTTTTTTGCCCTCGTTCGCGAGGCGAATCTCCTCACATCTGGTCTGCTGCGAGCGCCATTTTTTGCGCGGGCCCTCCTGGTGGCGGAAGTGGCAACGGGTTGCGACGCCCTTCGGGAGGCCGAAAATGAACCCAAGCGCCACCCAGCTGGGACCCGCTCTCCCTCTGTCGATGCGTTCGCGTCGACCGAGGTCGAGGTTGGCGGTCGGACGGACCTTCATGGTTACGTCGTCTCCTCCTCCTCCTCCTCCTCCTCCTCCTCCTCCTCTTCCTCCTCCTACTTATGGTGGTGGTGGTGGAAAACAAGCCCATTAGTTTTGGCTCTCGGGCCGCCAGGGGGCGGCCCGCCGGCGCCCGCGCGGGCATGCCGGGCGGCGCCGGGGTGATGCCGGGCCCGGGTGCGGAGGAGGCCGCGCGGGCGGCGAAGTCTCGGGGGCCCGTGTCGCCGCAGTGGGCCCCCCGCTTCGAGCGCCTGGAGATCTGGGTGATGAACACCGCCTACAGGCTCTTCGGGCCGGACGGCCCCGAGGTCACCCCGTGGAAGCACCACAAGGGCAGGCTCGACGAGATGGCCAAGGTCGTGGCCGTGTCGCCCAGCCACGCCTCGGTGCGTCTCTTCTGGGCGGACGCCCTGGTCACGGTGGAGGGCCCGGACGTCGCGTCGTGGATGCGCTTCGTCGACCAGCGCGCCCCCAGCGAGCAGCAGTTCGTCAGGCTCCTGTGGCCCAACATCATGGCTGCGTGGCATGGCGCGGAGCGCACGTGCTCGTTCGAGGAGGCGAGGAGGCTCTGCTGGGACAGCGACGGGCATTGGGTCGGACCGCCAGAGACGTTCACGGGGCCGTGCCAGGTGCAGCCCATACCGGGCGTGTTCGTGAGGAGAGCGACGCGGGAGGCCGGCGAGCAGTGGTGGGACACGGGCGGCTTCCCGGAGGGCTGGGCCAGCATCGAGTGGCCGCTGCGGCCCACGAGGGAGTTCGTGCGGGAGTGCGTGCAGGGGCTGCGCACGAATGCCATGTCGCACGTGCACTTCTCGCCCTGCCCCTCCGCGGCTGCCGTGGGCGTGCTGCTCGAGTACGGCGGGGTGGATCTGCGCTTCCTGTCGCCCGTGCCGCTGGCGCCAGCGGGAGCGACCCCGGACGCCGAGGCCTGTGCCGTCGTGCTCGGCGGGCCGAAGGGCATGTCCCAGAGCGTGCTGGGGGTCGTCCGCGAAGCCTTCGGCGCGCAGCCGGGCGCCTCTCTGGTGGAGATCTGCCTCGGGCCGCAGCAGCAGATGGCCCACGCGTGCATCGCCTTCGTGCGCATCCAGATGGACGCCGCCCTCTTCCGGGCGGCGGTCGCCGACCTGCTGCGCCTGGGGCGCAAGGGCTACGAGCGCTTCTGCCGCGCCACGGCGGCCGCGGCGCGCCGGGCCGCCGGCCGGCCCGCGGGCGGCGCCGCCAGCGGGCAGCGCCGCTTGCTGCGGCGTCGGGTCTGCCGGCTGCGCGCCGCCGCGCGCACCGCCGTGCGCGCCGGCGCCGTGGGCGCAGCGCCAGCGGACGGCGCAGGCCGCACGCCGGCGGGGGGCGGCGGGCTCGTGACGCGCGAGGAGTGGGACGCCTTGGTGGCGGCCCAGCGCGCGGCCGCCGCCATCGCCGGGTCCGACGACGAGGACTCCGAGCGTGGCAGCTACGCCGGCCTCTCTCCGGGCTGAGCGGCAGGGGCGTCGTCTCCGTCACGGGTGTGCGTGGCCCAGTGGGGGGGGGAGCGAGATCGGAGCCAATGTGCGTGCCCCACTCCGCCCTCAGTAATCAGCGCGGCGCCTCGCCCCAGATGGGAGGATCGCCGATTCCAGGTCCTTGGCTCCCAGTTCCCAGAAATCCGATGTTTTGACCTTTGACCATGCGGAGTCCCCCGAAGTCCCGACCCTTTCCCAGGGCCCGTTTTTCAGCCAGAGTGGTTTTTGCCGGTATCGGGGCTCGGCGAAAGCCCCCCCGAGGCTGCAAAGCGCGAGAGATCTAAATGTCTTAGTCAGGGCTGGGACGAGGATAAATCCGTTCAGAGCGTTCCGGAACGCTCTCAGAGCGTTCCTGAACGCTCTGAGAAGGCCGCGGCACCCGAGAAGACATCCTCCAGTCCCGCAAATTCTCAGAGATTCCCGACTCCTCTTCGTCCTGGTTTCGTCTTGCTATCTTGATTTGTTCACAGCGTTGGGTCTCTGGGTTCCCCTGCAGGGTTTCGCCGAAGGGCTTAGGCGACCCGTACTCCTCCTCCTCCTCCTCCTCCTCCTCCTCCTCCCTCCTCCTCCTCCTCTCTCCTCCTCCTCCTCCTCCTCCTCCTCCTCCTCCTCCTCCTCTCCTCCTCTCATCATCTCCTCCTCCTCCTCCCTTCATCCTCCTGCTCCTCCTCCTCCTCCTCCTCCTCCTCCTCCTCCTCCTCCATTTCCTCCTCCCCCTCCCCCATCCTCCACCTCCTCCTCCTCCTCTCCTCCTCCTCCTCCTCCGCCTCTTCCTCCTCCTCCTCCTCCTCCTCCCCCTCCTCCTCCTCCTCCTCCTCCTCCTCCTCCTCCTCCTCCTCCTCCTCCTCCTCCTCCTCCTCTCCTCCTCCTCCTCCTCCTCCTCCTCCTCCTCCTCGCCTCCTCCTCCTCCTCCTCCTCCTCCTCCTCCTCCTCCTCCTCCTCCCCCTCTCAGGTCGCCTACGGCCCCAGGGGAAGCCGTTCAGGTTTCCCCCCTCCATGAGCCAGTCACCATGCGGCGCGCGCCGAGGCTGTGGCGAGGGGGGGGCGAATAGAAAGACTGGCGCGGTGCTGCGCGGCGCGGCGGGGGAGGAGGAGGAGGAGGAGGAGGAGGAGGAGGAGGAGGAGGAGGAGGAGGATAAGGTGGAGGAGGAGGAGGAGGGTGGGGAACGATAGACCGACGACGACGAGGATCACCACCACCAGCGTTGTCAACGACGACTCCGACGACGACGAGGATCACCACCAGGAGGAGGAGGAGGAGGAGGAGGAGGAGGTTGACGCTGCAAAATATCGCTTGAAGTCCGATCAACGCGAAAGGGAGGAGGAAAAGAAAGGGTAAGAGGCAGCGGACGCAGTGGGTGTTGCAGGAGCTGTGGCGGGAGTAGATGTGGCGGTGTGTGTGTGTGTGTGTGTGTGGCAGGAGCTGGAGCAGGGGCAGGGGCAGGAGCGGCGGGGTGGGGGGAAGCACGAGGAGCGTGAGGGGGAGTCGCAGGAGCGGGAGGAGGCGGTGGCGGCGGCGGCGAAACGGTGTCGGGCCGAAGGTCGAGCTGATCTAGCAAAACCGCATTCCGAGAAAAAGCTTCAGAAGTCTGCGACCTACCGTGCGCGTCGGAAGACGTCAGAAGTTGACGGCCCCACGGCGGGAGCCTCGAGTTAGGAGGAGGAGGAGGATAAGGAGGAGGAGAAGGAGGAGGAGGAGGAGGAGGAGGAGGAGGATTGGGGGGAGGGGTTAGCCGAAGCCGCACCGGAAGCGCCGTGCCGGCCGAGCCACCTTGGAGGGCCAGGGGGAGCCCACGTGCGCCGGGCCGCTGGCCGTCCAGGTGTGCTCACGCGCCGCTCGCCATCCAGGTGTGCTCACTGTGGCCTCGAGATCGTGCAGGGGAGGAGGGCAGGGAGAAAAGGGAGGGATGGGAGGGGGGGGTAGAGGGAGGAGAACGAGGAGGAGGAGGAGTAGGAGGAGGAGGAAGAGGGAACAACACACCGACGAAGACGAGGATCACCACCACCAGCGTGATCGATGACGACAAGCACGGCGACGACGACCACGACCGACGATATCTGCGACCACGGCCACTAACAACGACGGCGTCGGCGGCCGCTGCTGCGACGCCGGACGATGACGACGAAGATCAAGGCGACGACGGACAACAACACCAATTGCGGCGACGAACGCTGAACGACGACGACGACGACGACGACGACGACGACGACGAGGCCTCGCCGTGACCAGCAGGTCCTGCCGCTGATCGCAAACCACCACAGACTGCTTGTCACCCTGCTGCTGATGAACTCGGTGGCGAACGAGGCCCTCGAGGAGGAGGAGGAGGAGGAGGAGGAGGAGGAGGAGGAGGAGGAGGAGGAGGGGAGAAGGAGGAGGAGGAGGAGGAGAAGGAGGAGAAGAGGAGAGGAGGAGGAGGAGGGGGAGGGAGGAGGAGAGGAGCAGAGGGGAGGGGGGGGGAGGAGGAGGAGGAGGAGGAGGAGGAGGAGGAGGAGGAGGAGGAGGAGGAGGAGGAGGAGGAGCAGGCGGTCCCGCCAGGGAGCGTGTCGGGCGCTCGTCGGGGCCCACGTCGCTACGGCCGGGAATTCTGGGATGGCGCGTCGCGCCGCTGGCTCTGGCCCACCACGCTGCGGCGCGGCACGCTGTCCGCTCCCTGGTCGATCTAGTGAAGCTGTGCGCCTCCCGCGGGGATGGGACGATCTGGGCCTCTTGGGGCTCTCCTGGGGGCCCTCCTGAGCCCTCTCGGGAGCCTCCTGGTCTGCCTTGGGGGGGGCCTCTGGGGCTGTCTTGAGGCTCCCAGGGGTGCTCTGAGGCCGTCCTGGCGCCCCCTGGAGCCTCTCGGAGCCGTCCCGTGAGCCATTATTTGCTGCTCTCTGGGCTGTCTTGGGGCCGCGTGGGGCCCGGGCGTCCGCGTCCGGAGCCTTTGCCAGCCTCCCGCCCCGCGGAGCGGAGCGACACGCGATGGGGCCCGCCGCTGCGACGCGCTGAGCGGAAGTTCCCGGCCGTGAGAGATTGCCTCGGCATCGCCTTGGACGTGTGCCTTCTTTTCTAGAGGAAAAAGAACTATGCACATGCACCGATTCTGGCCAGGCCCATCCTTAGCCCAGGATCGGTGCATACGCCGTCCTACCTTTGCCAGGAAGGCATATGCACCGATCCTGGGTCAAAGATGGGCCTTGCCAGGATCGGTGCATGTGCATAATTCTCTTCGCCCTATTTTCCCCGCTGGGGACCATGGAGGAGCATCTCGGGTCCTTTTCGAACAGGGAGCGCACGAGGTCGAAAAACAGCACACTGGAGCTGGGCATCCGAGCGATGGCAAGCTGCGCGGAAGAGGGCTGCGGGGGCGCGGAGGTGGATCGCGCTGCGCACGCACGCCGCGGTGCGGGCCAGAGCGGCTGCCAGGCTCGAGGTGGCGGCGCGAGGGCGCGAAGACGAGCGCGCATCGCGGGGCGCAGGGTGGCTCAGGGGAGTTCTGCAGCATTTCTATCACTGCTGGATGCTGTGGATCGTTGCTCCTCATCCTCCTCCTCCTCCTCCTGCTTCTCCTTCTCCTCCCTCCTCCTCCTCCTCCTCCTCCCCCTCATCCCTCCTCCTCCTCCTCCTCCTCCTCCTCATCCCTCCTCCTCCCTCCTCCCTCCTCCTCCTTCTCCTCCTCCTCCTCCTTCCTCTCCTCCTCCTCCCTCCTCCTCCTCCTCCTCCTCCTCCTCCTCCTCCTCCTTCTCCTCCTCCTCCTCCCCTCCTCCTCCTCCTCCTCCTCCGTCCTCCCTCTTCCCTCCTCCCTCCTCCTTCCTCTTTCTCCCTCCTCCTGCTCCTCCTCCTCCTCACCCTGCTGTGAGTCGTTTCTCCCTGGAGGCGGGGTGTCGGTGCCCGCTATCCAGGGCCTGGGGTCCGACAGGAGAGCTTCGCGGCAGCGGCGCCGGTGCCCCGATCTGGGTGCAGTGGGCCACGTCGTGGCCAGCTCGTAGTCAGAGGCGCAAGAGCTTGTTGGGGGGTACGGATTCCATGTGTTTTGTTCAATGTTCCCCGACCCCCCCCCACTGGAAATCGAGGATAAGCTTGGGCCTTCGGGTTGGGTTGGGGTGGTTTGGTGGGTGGTAATCTCCTGGTCGAAGTCGAGGAAGAGCGGCGCCTCCACGCGCTGCCGGATCCAGTTCAGGCGCCGGCGCTCCGAGATGTGCATGTACTCCACGCCGATGCTCAGTAGTCAGAGTTCTTGAGAATGATACGTTCCAAGATTTCCAAGGATCTCCACTTGGCATCGCTCGGACGTGTGCATTTTTTCTCTCGGCGAGGACCATCGAGGAGCATTTCGGGCCACCCTGCGAAGAAATTGCGCACGGAACCCTAAAAAGGCACGGGGAGTGGATGCCCGAGGAGCGATTGCGAGTCCAGGATCTACCGGACATCCTGATGTGCCGCATGGGCTGCGCCGCTAGATATCCTCGAAGTCCTTGAACGCATCCCGAGCCAACTTGATCACAACGTCGTCCTCGCCAAATGATGTTTGGCCGCGTCGTGGCCCAGCTGGTAAACTCGGGTCGGGCGAAAGGGGGGGTTTGGGAAAGGAGGGGTTACGAAATCTGCTGCATGCAGCTGGTTTCGGCCCGACCGAGGGGCCCATTCCTCGATACGTGGGTGCCTCCCGGCGCCGGGAGGCGCCGGGAAAATCAGCTACGCGAGCTGATTCTCAACCCCCCCTTTGCTATCCCCCCCTTTCGCCCGACCCGAACGTCGTCCTCGCCAAATGATGTTTGGCCGCGTCGTGGCCCAGCTGGCAAACGAACACACCACGAGTTCGGAGGGCCGGAGGCGCTTGCGATATACCACCTGTTGGTGTCCTGGCCCCCCGGGGGCAGGGCGGCGAGGCCTCCGGCACCGGGAGGCCGACAGAAGCTGCAAGTCGGGCCTGTCCCTCTACACCTTAGGCGATGCTTAAGAAAACTTAAGTTTTTGGCCAGAGTCTCGATTATTCTTAACGTTTCAATGTAAATCTTAAGATTTCAATAGAAATGTTGGGTTTTTATTCAAGTTCTGAGACTATGAATTTCTTAATCCATGATTTCTTAAGCATTTCGCAGGGTGTACAGGAGGAAAATTCAGAAATAGTGAAAAAACGGTCGGGGGACGATGTTTTGACCATTTTGTAGCATTTTGGAATATTCTTGGGTATTTTTTTGATCCAAAATTCCCCTGCAGGGAGACAGGCCCGACCTAAACGTAACGCTCTGCGTAGGCCGCATCACGGCCTCGGTGCCGACCGGGCCTCCAAGGTGTTTGTGCTGCTATCCAATACGCGGCCCCCCCCAGACCTACGGACAATTTCCCGGGGACGTGACAGGCCTATCATCCGCGATTGGTTCTTGATGTCCCCCGAGCCCGAAACGGACGTCTGAGCATCGAGCAGCATGTGAAACATCCCAGTAGTTGTGCCCAAACGTTGGAGGTCTGTGTTCGCGTCCTTGAAGAGGAGGGCGTGCTCTTTTCCAAGGCGCCCCTGAGCACCCAGATTTGAGCCTTACTGCGGCTGTGTCTCCAGTCGCACGCCGGCAGACAACTACTTTATACGTCGCAGCGCGGCAGAGGCAGTCCGCACGCGCGCTCGGGCAAGCCTTAAGTCGGGCCTGTCCCTGTACAGGAGGAATATTCAAAAATAATCTTTAGAAAGAGGTCTGGGGACGATTTGTCTTAGCATTTGTTGACTCTTTTGGGGTATGCTTTCACTCTTTTCTATTTTTCGTCCAAGCTCCCCCTGTGTGGGGGGACACGCCTGACTTAAGGCAAGCCGTGTGATGGCATTGCGCATTGCGCGGACGCGCGAGGGGAAGGAGGGTTCAGGAGCCTTGAGACGGGGGTCAATGCAAACGGGGGTCAGCCAGAGCGCCAGATCTTGCAGGATCCTGCAGGGCCAGGCTCCCACTGACCCGGGTTTGGGTGCAGGATCCGTCGCATTGACCCGGGCTTTGGGTGCAGGATCCTGCAGGATCTTGCAGGAGGCCTGGCTGACCCAGGTCTGGATGGACCCGGGCTAGAAGATCCCCGAAGGCTTTCTCCTCGTCATCTGAGCACATTCCCGTGTTGAGAGCTCTACGAAAGTCCCGGCGGTAACCTGGATGACGGTTAACCGCTTGCTCCCAGTCTTCTTAAAATTCGAAAGATCTTCAACTGGTCATTTTGAGAATTCAAATTTTTATTCCCTGCATCAGGGCAGAGAGGAGCGGCCGCGGGCGCCAGCAGAGAGAGCGAGCGCAGAGACGCGCCGGTGCCAGGGGCGCGCGGCCGCTCGGCTCCGCCCTCCGCCGACCTGCTCCGTGCTCCGCACGGGGAGGGGCGAGGATCGATAGGAGCTCGAGGGTCACCAGCTTCTGCACGTAAGTCGGGCGTGTCCCCCCACAGGGGGATTTTGGACGAAAGACTAAATTTAGTCAAAACATGCTCCAGAATAGTCAGAACATGCTTCGCTTAAAACAAGTCGTTCCCATGCTATGGTTTGACTATTGTTTGGATGTTCCTCCTGTAGAGGGACAGGCCCGACTTAAGCGTGGCGTGTCGTTCCAGCAGTTCTAGCCCACGACGCTCCGCAGCGACGCGGGGTCCACGTCCCCGGCCCCCGGCGTCAACGTCCCGAGCATTTTCCGAAGTTCCCCGCCCCGAGGAGCGGAGCGACACGCTATCCGCTTGCAGGGGGTGGCGTTAAGTCGGGCCTGTCCCACTACAGGGCGAACATTCAAAAGTCGTCAAAGAATAGTCTGGGGACTGTTTTTTGATTGTTTGTATCATGAGTTTGGGGTATTGGGGTTTTTTGGTTTCGCCCTAAATCCGCCTGTAGGGGGACACGCCCGACTTAAGGGTAGCGATCGCCGGGGCCGTCGCTGCGACACGGTAAGCGAAAGTTCCGAATGTTAGGTATGCAAGACGGCTTTTTGCTACGAGCATCGCCAGTAGGGCTTCCCGTTCTGGAGATCAGAGGTGCATCGAGCAGGGCGCCAGGAGATGGCAATATCACTTCGCCACGAGGGTCCACCTCTGCCCCTTGATGGTTGTGCTTCAGCCACGCGCAGAGGTGGGTAGGGGGAGGGGGGAAGGCTCCTTAGAATGCACCCCTGCTTCTTAGAAGGCGCGGGCCTTCTCTGTAGATGTAAGGCCCGCGCCTTCTAAGAAGCCGCCTCCTTCTAAGAAGCCTTCCCCCCTCCACGTACCCCCCTGGCGCGCCGCCAGCTGGTGTTGTTCTTCAGTCGTCCTGTGCGGGGGACCTGGCTGACTCGTGTGCGCGTCGCCCAGTCACGACGCATTGCCCCCGCGCGCGCGCGCCCCTGGACACCATTCCTGCCGCGGGCGCACGGGCAGACAGGACCTCACGGCTGGGGGAGTTCGGCAGCACATCATGGGAGCCTTGTGCCCATCGGTCGTTGAAAGTAGGTCTTTTGGGATTCCTAGGGTCCAATCTACGTTAAGCGCCTGTCGACTTTAATGATCGAGGGGCTTCACCTTGTCCGTCCTCCTCAGGGGGCGGGCGGACACCCAGTCTACTTTCAACGCCTTCCTACTTCATGTTTCTACCCACTTCTTCCGACCGAGGGGTATGGCCTCGCAGTTCCGTCCGCTGAGTGCGTGTATCGATGAGGCAGCTCCGATTCGCCGCCCACTGGCGTCGAACAGCGTCTGTCCGCAAGAGCCAACAAGATGGTATGGGACAGGGCTGGACCTAAACGCTGTGTTTGCGATTTCGTGGGCCGTTCTCGTTCCGAGTTCGCCTTGCGATGAAGGCGCATGGAAGACACAACGAGGGAAAACGAAAACTAAACGAAAACGAAAAACACCGTGTCGGTTCAGCCCTGGTATGGGATGCCTTCGATGTCTGTTCATGGGAGCCTTGGGCGGCGACATTGAAATCAGCTTTTCCTGGATGTGGACAGCGTGGGGACCGCATTTGGCCAATCCTCCTGCTCCTCCTCTCTCCTCCTGTTCCCCCTCCTCCTCGTTCTCCTACGCAGCCCCCACGAATCCAGTCCAAGTCTGGTCCAAATCCGGTCCAAATTTGTTCCAAATCAGGCACACATTGGACAGTGCCAGGGGCCACGCAGGCTCCCATAGAACGGACACCAAAGAGGCCCCCCACGAGTTGCCGCAGAAGTGCAGCGGACCGGGGCGAAGACCTCGGCGAGGCCTCCGGCCGAGCGAGCCCGTCGCCCCGCCGCGGCCCAAGATCCAGGAGGGAGCAAAAACACACAGACACCATTAATCGTCGAGTCCCCAGGAAACATGGGGAAATGTGGGATGTGGGGGGGAAGGCAAAAAACCCAGAAAGTATGGGAAAGTATGGGGAATCCTGCTGTTTGTGTCAATTCATTTGTGTGTCCCAGGGCCCCTTCTGTGAAGGGCCTCTTGTGGGTTGTCTGTGGGGCCATCTCTCAGGCGATCGCAAACATGGATCAAGGGGGCGTGGATTGGCGACGGGTCCCGTTTCCATGGGAAATCGCGGATTTCCGCCGCCGGACGAGGCGGCACCGGCCGCATTTTGGGGAGGGCACCTCCCCCGATCCATGGATCCAGCGACCGCGCGCCAAATCCATGCATCGCTAATCCATCTTTGCGTGCCCCCGAATCTCGAGTCTGTCTCGGGCTCGAGGCGGGGATAACCACCGCCCGGAGGACCGGATGTCGTGGACTTCCACAGGCGGTGGAGATGGAAACCTGTGGCCCGCGGGGGCCCAAGACTAGCCACATCCACCGTCCGCTGGGTCCCCAGGACGTCGGTTCCCAGGCGGTGGATCTGGATAAATCCCCCCCGCGCATCGGGGCCCTGCGGCGTGCTGGAGAGGCCTCCCAGAGCGTCTCGGAGGGCACCTCCCGGGCGCCTCTGCGGCTGCGGCCAGGAGCCCGCCGGGCTGCGGGCTTCTGGCTCGAGCCTCCTGCGAGGGGCCTCGAGGCCCCTCGCAGGGCCCTCGCCTGCAGCCCGGCTCGAGCCGTCTGCCTGTCGACCCTGGGCTCAAGTCGGGCGTGCCCCTCTGCAGGGGGAATGTTCAAAAATAGTCGAAAATTAGTCTGGGGTCGATTGTTGGAGTATTTTGGAATAGTTTTTTCCAGGAATAGTTTTTTCCATATTGTTGCAGTATCTTCTATCTTCAGAATCCGCCTGTGGGGGGGCATGCCCGACCTAAAGTAAAAAGCCCCGCGGCGCTGGGCGCCGACGCATGTCCCCGCGCTGGCCGCGGAGCCCGGCGCCCCAGGCGCCCGCGGGCGGATGAGCGGCGGCGCGGGGGCCGAGCGCGGCAGGCATCGGCGGCGCGTACAGGGGGGCAGGAAGTCATGGTATTGGTGGTGATGATGAGGATGAGGATGAGGATGATCATCGTCAGGATCATCATGATGATGACGATCATGATGAGGATGAGGATGAGGATGATGAGGAAGAGGATGATGATGATGATTGTTTCGGTGATGGTGATGATGAGGATGATGGGGATGAGGATGAGGATGAAGATGAGGATGAGGATGGGGATGAGGATGAGGATAATGATGGTGGTGGTGGTGGTGATGATGACGATGGTGATGATGACGATGACGATCAGGATGAGGATGTTGATTTTGATAAGGATGACTATGAGGATGAGGACGATGATTGGGATGAGGATGAGGATGATTATCATGATGATGAGGAGGATGATGATTGTTGTGGTGGTGATGATGACGATGGTGATGATGATGATGATGGTGATGATCATGATGAGGATGATGAAGATTGTGATCACGATGAGGGTGATGTTGAGGATGAGGAAGAGGATGAGGAAGAGGATGAGGATTCGGATGGTGATGACGATGATGGTTGTGGTGCTGATGATGATGATCATGATGGTGATGATCATGATAATGATGATGATGATGATCATCAGCAGCATCATGATGATCATCATCATGAAGATGATCATGATGATGATGAGGACGATGATGATGTGGATGATGATGATGATGATACTGATGATGATGATGATGATGATGATGATGGGGATGGGGATGGTGATCATGATGGTGAGGATGAGAATGAGGATCAGGATGAGGATGGGGATGCGGATGAGGATGTGGATGAGGATGAGGATGGTAATGTGGGTGTCATGATTATGATTGTGGCGATTATGATGATGAGGATGACGATGATGATCATGATGATGATGGGGATGATGATGATGATGATGAAGGTAATGATGATGATGGTGGTGGTGGTGCTGATGATGGTGATGATGACGGTGATGATGACGATGATGATCAGGATGAGGATGAGGATGAGGATGAGAATGATGATTATGATGATTATGATGTGGAAGATGATGATGATGGTGATGCTGATGGGAATGAGGATGAGAAGGATGAGGATAGGGATGGGATGAGGACGAGGATGAGGATGGTGGTGGTGATGATGGCGATGGTGTTGATGACGATGACGATCAGGATGAGGATTCTGATTTTGATGAGGATGAGGATGAGGATGAGGATGCTGATAATGATAACGGTGATGGTGGTGGTGATGGTGATGCGGATGGTGATGTTGATGATGATGATATTGATGAGGATGATGCTGGTGATGATGCTCACCATCATGAAGCTGAACATGATGATGCTTGGGATGATGGTAAGGATGAGTTGTGAGGAAGAGGATTCGGATGATGATAATGACGAGGATGAGGATGAGGAGGATGAGGATGGGGATGGGATGGGGACGCGGGCGAGGATGGTGTGATGGCGATGGCGTTGATGACGATGACGATCAGGATGAGGATGATGATTTTGATGAGGATGACTATGCGGATGAGGATGAGGATGAGGATGCTGATGACAACGGTAATGGTGGTGGTGATGATGATGCGGATGGTGATGATGATGATGATGATTTTGATGAGGATGATGATGGTGATGATGATCACCGTCATGAAGGCCGCCGCGAGCTCAGGCCTTCGGAGGCGCAGCGGCCTTTAGCGGACGCGCCCCCCGTATTCAGGCAACCAGCAGAGAGCGCAGCCATGGCATCTCCCCGCACGGGCGCGGCACCAGCACGGCGATGCTCCAGCGTGTGAGCCGTGCACGCCGCCGCGAGGATGACAGCTGCTGGTGCAGAACACACGATCCTGCTGGAGAACACTGGGAGCGATGCGACGGAGGACTTTGCCCGCTTGGACGACTACAGCGACATCGAATGGATTGGCGTCACACCGTACAGCGTGCCCTACGCAGCTGGCGAACCGCGGGACTACGAACACGACCCACAGCGAGCTGACGGTAATGCCCAGGAACTTCGAGCAGCGGCAGAACTGCTACACTGGCACGCAGTACCTGAAGCCGATCAACATCCACATGCTGCAGATGAGCTACTACCTACCACTGGAATGGACAATTCTCTGCAGCATAGATTACGGCTGTGCGCCAACGACGGTCCGCATCGCCGCCAAGGCTCGAATAGTCAGAACGCCCCAGCCCAGGAGCCCCCAGGCCAGGAGTCCCGACCGTCCAACAGTGAAGTACCTGCGCCCACCACGCCCCTTCCAGCTTACACGCCACGCCCTCGAACCGCCACGACAGATGTCACCTCGCTGGCGGTGATAGGCTGGAACCCGTTCACGCTGAAGGGCACCCCTGGCAGATTGGACGACATCTCAGATTCTTTCTATAAGTTTCAGGCTCTACTGATGGTTGGCACGAAGCTACGCCAGAAGGCCAAGGACGTTCCTCACCAACATGATAACAGCGTGCGGCATCATTGGATTCACTTTGGATGGGGACGCGCATTGCACTCCAACTCATCAGCGGGCTGCAGCATCGCTATCAGTAAGAAGCATTTTCGAACGCAAGATATTGTTCGCATTCTACATCCGAGTACGGACTTACAAGGCCGAGGAGGCGTGGTGGAAGTGCACCGTGGAGCAATCAGGATACGATTCATTGTAGCGTATTTCCCCCCACGACCTGGACAGGCAGCTCATGTACCGAGATGGCTAGTGGGATGTCGCAAACTATTGAAATGGCTCGTTCAAGTTACGACGGAGGTGCCCGATCGAGTGATACCGATAGTGTTCACGGACCTAAATCAGGGCTTGGGAATGACTGGCAGCAAAAAGAACACTGACGAATCCATTGGCCCCTTTCAAGCAAGTACGGAGACATTATTCGGCAAAGAAGTACATTCGGCCCTTCGGCAACATGAACTGAAAGCGCTCAACACTTTTCGCGACGTCGGCTACACGTACCACGGACCCAAAAAAAACAGCTCCAGGATCGATTACTTTTTGGGATATTCTAACTTACTGGAGATTGTCAAGACTATTAAGCTTGAATGGAGAATCCATCGCCGAGTACGTGCGCTCATCCACGTCCCTGATCATGTTCCAATGGCATTACATCTCCGTGTTCCCGTCACCCAGGTCGACCCTCTGCAGGCCAACAATCGATGGGATTGGGGACTACTCGCTCAGGGACTGCAGAAAGGCACATATAGGGAAGACCTTATCGAGGCTGCCGCGAAGGATTTGGACACGTACAAGGAAACCCTACGGGCAGCGCGCATGGACCAATTCCCTACCAGACACAATGCCATTCTTCATCACATTATCACCACTCAGGCGTCCAAGCTGTACAGCACGACGAACAATAAGCCCGAATGGTGGAAGGATGCCCGCCAGCAACGACTCCAGCTCTTGCGACAGCGTGGACGAGCACGCGCAGAAGGCGACGACTTCGATTCCAGCGAGCTTCGGAACATCCAAAAGCAACTCAAAGCGCATCAACGGGAAGTGGACCACTGGTGGAAAGTTAGTTTGGATCAGGACATTCGCGAAGCTTGGGCCGCGAGGGATCTATCACGAGTTTCACATCTTATCTTCGAGCTGGACGCCGAAATGGAGCACGCCGACGATCATATCTTTCCTTGCCTGCTACACGCCCCAGTGGTGCTGAATATTTTGAGGCTTTGAAAGTTGCCACCACCGACGGCGGCATCCAGGCCAGCATGGCGTACCCCAGCATGTACATTGACGACCCCACAGCTGTCACGAGATTACTTTCGCTGACAGATGACGTTCAACCAGTAGGATATGACGTGGGCGTCCCAACCATGGAGGAGCAGGAGGCAGCGCTTGAAGAACTTCAACACATTCAAAAAAGGCTTTGGCGCGAGAAGCGCCGCAGGTACAATCCGCCCTGGGCATGGCCGATCGAGATCACAATTATGCTGCTCAACCCCACGTACTTGACACGTCCTGGACAACAGCGAGCAGGCATTGGATTTCAGACCCAGGACTACCCTTCAGCGCATCTCTTGGCGACCTCCGAGAAGCCTTTCCGACAGCGACGGCTAAAACTTGATCAGCACTCATGCTATGAGATCGTGCAGGCTTTCGTGCAGCTGATCGCTCATGTACATCGTACCCAGCAGTTGCCAGCCCCGGCCGTCACGAGCCATGCCGTCGCAATCGGCAAGAAAGGCAAGTTCCCTACAGGACGACCCACGTTTGACATTCAGAATTGTGTTCGGCTGCTCAACTGTTTCGACCATCTCTGGCGATTATATCTTCGTATCGGCATTTTGAAGTACGGCAGTCAATATGATCCCCCTCCGTGGGCCCATGGAGGCATTTTTGCTCGGAGGCGAGAGGCACTTATGGTACTGGTCAAGCTCAGTATTTGGAAGTTGAGGTGCTCGCGCCCTTCGTTCTTGGCCAAGTCTTACGACATGCGCAATGCCTTCGCCACGGGCTCCCATGAGCGGCTGATTGCAGCACACACGTTGAGATGTGATGACGAACGCTTTCATCCTCTCCTTTCTCAGCACCGTGAGCAGGCCGTAGTTTACCTCCAGGCCTCGGACGCCAACCTTGCTCTTCGGCCAGGAACGGATGGGGGACTCAAGTGAGCCAGAATTACTCATGGGATCTTTCTACCCCCTGGTATCGCAGTGGGAAGCGCAGATGGCCGAAGTGCAGGGGGGGCCCGTTCGGCGTTGTGTGCCCTTTCACGTCAACGACCCACAAGGGTCACCTAGGCGCCTTCATCGATGACTTGTCTAAGATACTCCTCATCCCTGACGGGACGGCTCATCAGGCAATATTGCTCGACATGATCGATAACAGTACCCTCACCCAGACCCTATCCATCGGAGGCTACGCCCAGAACGTTGAAAAGCAGGACACGTTGGTCTCTTTGGGAACCCGAGCTGACACTAAGGAGGCCGAACGCCGAGTCTTGGGGAGGGCCCAACAGGATCTCATACACTTAGGAGGATACGTCAGCGTCACAAACAGTAATCTTCGAGAACTTGGTGAACGTATTCATTCGGCCAATGTGGGATGGACACGTCTTGGGGACTATTGGTTCTCTGGGGGCCCATGGAAAAATAAGAGACTATCATGTCTCTCGAATGTGGCTGGTCGTATATGGTCAGGCCTGGAAAGCTACGTATTACGCCCACGAGAAACTCACCGCCTAGATAAATCACTCGCACGTAAACTTCGAGCCATAATGAGGGGAGGAGCACATCAGATTGATGAACATGATGCCCATCGTTCCCTCACCACACTTCAGCTTTTTCGAGAATGGCAAGTCGCTCCGACGGCCACCGAGTTGCTCGTGCGCAGGCTCAGTTGGTGGCAAAGCTTAGTTGCAGATCATACGCATCACAGCCACTTTCTGGCAGTTTTCTTTGGCAGGTGCAGTTTCGAGAAAGACTCGAACGATCGACCGTGCGCTGGCCCTACCCTCACGACGCAGGGTGAGATCGCCACCGCCAGCTCGACGCACCCGTGGGCATTGCAGCTTGCCGACGACTTACAGTGCCTGGCCGAACATCCCATCGGACAAACGTTTGGGGATCTATGGCGGCCACAGGTGATAAAAGCCCTTTGGGAGGATGAGGAGGTCCGCGAAGCTTTCCGATATTGCGACACCCGAGCGCTGCGAGCGACCTTCTGGACCACGAGATGGACCCCCCCAGGTACCAGTAGACTCTCCGAGGCCCTGCCGCCCGCTGAACACGCCGAGACCGACAGCGAAACCGAGAACGAGCGACCATTCAAATGTACTATTCCTGGATGCTCGGAAAGGTTCGAGACTATTTATTAAACGGTTGGTAACACATCAAACGAAATCGAAAGCAGACGGCCACGGACATCCATCTATACTCACATTACTGAAATTGGATAATAAATGTATCGCATGTCATACCACATTTCCCAATCATGAACATGCTGTACGCCATATTCGCAGATCATGGATTGCTGGACGATGTATACACGACCTCACACATCATGAGTATACATGGACGGCAGCTACGACTACGACGTGTCCCTTATGTGACTACGATCTTGATCCAGCATGTCATCATGACTATATGGACCCTGAAGCGATACGTGCCCATGTGTATACCCACCTTCCTGTGTCGCCATCTGGATCACGGCTCAAGGTTGTGTACAGACGCGAGGCCAGAGGGCTTCAGGTTGCCTCATCAGGAGGTGCCCCACCACCGCCGCCTGCACATCCCGCTAGACGGCCGCCCCGTACTGCGCGCGATACTTCGGTTGCTCGACGGCAGCTTCGACGAGCCACAGATCTTTTACTACGTCAAGGTGCTGACCAGGCTGCTCCTGCTCTCGACCGTCGGCCACGAGTGAGAGCTCATTCACGACGACCATCGGCAACTGGTGCTCCAGCGACACCGATAGCTGGGTCAGTTTACTTGACAGCGACACCTACCGTGCCACGGCCCCCGCCACGGCAAGATGTCGGGGGAAGCGGCAGCCAAGGAGAAGTCACCAGCGCGAGCTCAGTGGCGTCTCCCCCTGGCCTCCTCGAAGGCCTCAGAGGCATCTGGCAGCGGATCCAAAGCAGGACAACCACCGATGACAAAGCCAAAGCTGGCGGGCCCGCCCCCACCTCGGCGCGACCAGGACGCGGAGGGAGACCAGGCCACGGACGGGGGAGGGGCCGAGGCAGCGCCACGGCGCAAGCAAGCGCGCCGCGGCGGACGGAGGACGAGGCGCGGCGACCACGCGGAGAAGAAGTGGACCAGCAAGGACAAGCAATTACTATCATTACTGAGGTCGACCCTGAAGTTGGTGCTTCAAACAGCGCACCGCACGAGGCTGAACAGCTCCCTGGCCACGGACACCTACACTTGCCCGAAGACTCACAAGGTGATCGACGCGGTGAGCAACGAGTTGGAGGGCTACAAGCAGCACCTGGACCAGCTACGTCAGGGCTCAGCGGAGGACAAGAAGAGGATGAAGGAGATCGGCTCCCCCGCGCCCAGCATGGGCCTCGCGGCCTTGGAAGGAGTACTGCAGTGCGACATCGGGGGAGCGCTCCGCACCGAGATCGAGGAGTACCTGCTGAAGACCAACCCGCCCGACGGCAGCATGGAACCAGACATATGCAAGGAAGATTTGGCCGAGGAGATCAGCTTCATTCGACTCGAGAACTGCTTCGACACAGAGAAAATGAAACTCATCATTGGAGCTCCCGAATGGGGTGGCAGGAAACTTCCCATGAAAGCATTCCGTTCGGAGGGCGTGGTCACTCACCATCACGGAGTAGCGCCAGCGGGCTGGCTCGAGGACGAGGTCGGGCACTGGTTGGAGACGCTCGACCACGAATAAATTTCTTGCGAGGTGGAGTCCTGCCAGGCACGATAACGGCACGAAGATCGTCCCGACCATCGTCCTCTTCATCACCTGAGTATATTAGGCCACCGCCTGACTCGCCGCCTGCCCCAGCTGTAGCCAGACCAGCGCCTGACACACAGCCACGCAGTTTCGTTCTTGAGGACCTCGATGAGGCCGATTTCGCCGCAGAGGAAGACGCTGCTGAGGTTATGCAGCTGTAATCCCCACTCGATGGCATGCCGCTCCCCTGTGCAGCACCCATAGAGTGTCGCCCCACGCGGGGTCAACCGAGAGTTTTGACTCTCTGCGACGGGCCTGAAAGTTTTAGCTCAAATGATGAATCAAGTCATCTACTCTTAGCCCTAACGTCGGGGAAAAAATAACCGTCATGTTGATGAACATGATGATGCATGTGATGATGATACGGATGAGTTATGAGGAAGAGGATTATGATGATGATAATGACGAGGATAAGGATGAGGATGATGAGGATGGGGATGGGGATGAGGATGAGGATGATGATGATGATGATGATGGTGATAAAGATGATGATGATGATGGGGGTGGTGGCGGCGCTTATAAAGTTGATGGTGTTGATGAGTATGAGGATAACGCTGACACATGACAAGGATGATGGGGTGAGGATCAAGAGGATGATGGTGAAGAGGATGAGCATGATTATCATGATGATGAGAGTGAGGATGGGAATGCTGAGGATGAGGATGAGGATGAGGATGATGATGAGTTGGAAGGGGATGGGGATGATGATGAGGATGAGGATGATGATGATGATGGTGGTGGTGATGATGATGATTTTGATTTGGATGAGGGTGCTGATGGTGATCATCGTCATCATGATGATTAGGATGATGAGGATGATGATGAGGATGATGATGAGGATGAGGATGGGAATGCGGATGAGGATGATGATGACGAGGATGCGGATGGGGATGGGGATGAGGATGAGGATCATGATGATGATGATGGTGGTGGTGATGATAATGAGGTTGAGGAGGATGACGATGATGATCACGATGATAATGACGGGACTGAGATGAGGATGATGATGGGGACGAGAATGAGGATGATGATCATGATGATGAGGATGAGGATGAGGATGAGGATGGGGAGGTTGAGGATGCCGAGGGTGAGGGTGTTGTTGAGGATGAGGACGCTGATGGTGGTGGTGGTGATGATGATGATGATGGTGGTGATCGTGCCGATGATGATCATGATGATCATGATGAGGACGGGGATGAGGCTCAGGCTGATGATGAGGACGCTGATGATGACGATGATGGTAGTGGTGGTGATCATGATGGTAATGATGACGCCGATCATGAAGTGGATGCGGATGATGATGATGATGATGATGGTGCGCATCATGATGATGATGAAGATGATGATGAGGATGATGCTTAGAATGATGCTTATGATGAGGGTGTGGATAATGGTGATGGGGATGAGGAGGCGGGTGAGGGTGGGGATGGGGATGAGGTTGCTGATGATGATGACGATGATAAGGATGAGGATGATCCCGATGATGGTGGTGGTGGTGATGGGACAATGATGGTGATGATCATGAGGCTGACAATGGTGATCATCATGGTGATGCTGTGGATGATGATGAGGATGCTGATGGGGATGAGGATGATGGTGATGATGACAATGGTGCTGAGGATAAGAATCAGGAGGATGAGGATGAGGATGATGATGTTGGTGGTGGTGGTGATGTTGATGAGTACGACGCTGATCATGATGAGGATTGGGATGAGGATGAGGATGATGATACGTATGAGGATGATAATGAGGATGCGGATGAGGATAAGGATGCTGATGCTGATGCTGATGCTGATGATGACGATCATGGTGGTGATGATGATGGTGATGATACTGACGATGATGGTCATGATGAGGATGAGGATGAGGATCGTGATGATGAGGATGACGATGATGCTGAGGATGACGATGATGGTGGTGGTGATGATGATGGTGAGGATGGAGTTGGTGATCATGATGAGGATGACGATGATAAGGCTGGGGATTAGGACGCGGATGATAATGATGGTGATGCTGATAATGTTGAAGCGGAGGCTGATCCTGAGGACGACGACGATGACGATTACGATGACGATGACGATGATGTTGACGATGAGGATGAGGATTCGGATGAGGATGAGGGGGATGAGGATGATGAGGATGCGGATGCGGATGAGGATGTTAGGACGAGGATGAAGATGATGATGATGATGATGATGATGAGGCGGTTGAGGATGAGGATTAGGGTGATGATGATGATGTTGATGATGGTGATGATGATGATGTTCATTGTGGTGGTGATAGTGATGATGATGATGATGCGGATGATGCTCATGATGAGGATGCGGATTGAGGATGAGGGCGAGGATTATGATGATGATGATGGTGATTACGATGAGGATGAGGATGAGGATGAGAACAAGGATGACGCTGAAAATGAGGATGATGATGATGATGATGGTGGTGAGGATGATGGTTATGGTGATGATGGTAATGGTGATGATTGCGATGCTGATCATGATGCTGTTGATGATGATGATGATCATGAGGATGAAGACGATGAGGATGAGACTGGTGATGCTCATGATGATGAGGAGGATGCTGATGACGATGGCGAAGACGATGTCGATGATGATGGTGATGAGGAGGATTGTGAAGAGGATGAGGATGGTGATGATGAGGATGATAATGATCAGGACAATGAGGATGATGCGGATTGGGATGAGGATGAGGATGAGGATAGGGACGATGATGGTGAGGATGAGGATGAGGATGAGGATGTTTATGATCATGGTTCTGATGGGGATGAGGATGTGGATGAGGATGAGGCTGAGGCTGAGGCTGATGAGGATGAGGATGCGAATGAGGTTGGTGAGGATGAGGATGAGGAGGACGATGATGATGATGATGGTGATGGTGATTATGATGGTGACGATGGTGATGATGATGACGATGATTGATGATGACGATGATGCTCATGACGATTATGATCCTGATGATGATGAGGACAGTGATGATGACGATGATGAAGCTGGTGATGATGATGAGGTCGTTATTGATGATGATGATGATTACGGTGACGATGATGAGGACGATTATGATGATGATAAGGATGTGGATGAGGACAAGGATGAGGATGATGATGACGATGATGATGATGATTTATCATGATGATGGTGGTGATTACGATGATGGTGTTGATGATGGAGATGACGATGGTGATCATGATGAGGATGAGGATGGTGATGATGATTTTGACGATGGTGATCATGATGATGATGATGCTGATGCTGTTGGTGGTGGTGACGATGATGATGATGCTGATGCTGATGATGATGGTGGTGTCGTTGCTGATGCTGATGATGATGGTGCTGATGATGATGATGTCGCTGCTGATGATGATGACGATGATGCTGACGACGACGATGACGATGACGATGATGATGATGATGATGATGATGACGATGATGTGATGATGATGGTGGTGGTGGTGGTTGTGATTATGATGATGATGATGATGATGATGATGATGATGATGGCGATGATGTGCTCCACTATTTCCAAGCTGACCTTCGGTAGCAAATCATGGGAGCCTGGTGCATCATTGCAATTCCGTCTCCAGGTTCCACCAGAGGTGATTAGGGCCTGGTCGTCGATGAGACAGCGCCGATTTAGCGTCGATTGGCTTGGGCTTGCGTCGATTGGCGTCGAGGAGCGTTGATTCACAAGAGCCAACAAGATGGTATGGCAGGCTCATTTGATGTTCAACCGAAGTGCCCAGGATGTTTCAAGATCCCCCATTCTGCCGCACGGGCTCCAGAAACGTGGGCCGCTAGATTTAGGTCGGGCGTGTCCCTCTACAGGAGGAATATTCAAAATGATACCGGGGAACCAAAACAATCATAGTCTATTTAGGGTTACGTATAGGGTTATGGGGCTGTGAGGGCTTCAGGGTCATAGGGCTATAGGGCTATAGGCACATAGAGCATTAGGGCTAGAAGGCTATAGGGCTACAATGCGTTAAGGCTATAGGGCGACTGGGCTATAGGGCTGTAAGGCTATAGGGCTATGGGGCTTGAGGGCTATAGGGCTACAGGGTTATAGGGCCATAGGGCTACAGGGCTACAGGGCTATAGCGCTATTGGGCTATAGGGGTGTAAGGCTGTAGGGCGAGGCAAGCTCTGATTTGGAAAATAATTGAAAATAGTCTTGGGACGATGTTTTGACTTTTTATGGGCATTTTGAAACTCTTTGAACTTTCCTCCGCAATCCGCCTGTAGGAGGACATGCCCGACCTAACGCTAGATGCTTCAGAAGCTCCCTGGGACGGGCACGGGCAGGTGGGTTCCAGCATCTCTTGGGCTCCAGACTCCAGGCCAGGATGATAGTTCGGAGCCCCGAGGTATGCGATGGCCAGGTCAAGGAGTCCCCCTCCAGCCTTCTTATCCTCCTCGTCCTCCTCGTCCTCCTCGTCCTCCTCGTCCTCGTCCTCGACTTCCTCCTCGGAGCTCCAGGCCAGGGCAGGGGTGGTCAGGGATGCGTCCTGGTTCGGGCATCCCGCCGTCCGTCGCGCCGGAGTCTCCCCTGCATTGCACTCAGCCCGAGGTTTTCCGGATCACATTTCTGCCAAGCACAGGCGTAATCTTGAATCTTGAACCAAGTGGTTCCAGTGTTTTGTTAAATCGCCTCTCTTAACCACAGAAAGAGCCCGACCTGGGCCAGGTCTATCCCAGATAATCCGTACCCAAGTTAATGATGATGATGATGATGATGATGATGATGACGATGACGATGCTGATACTGATTATGATGATGATGATGATGGTGATGATGGTGATGGTGATGGAGATGGAGATGGTGATGTTGAAGACGAAACTGATAATGACCATGATGATGATGACGGCGATACTGATGATGACGACGATGGTGATGATGATGATGATAATGATGACGATGGTGATGGTGATGGTGATGGTGATGGTGATGGTGATGGTGACGACGACGACGGTGGTGATGATGACGATGATGCGGATGATGCTGATTATGATGATTATGATGCTTATGATGATGATGATGATGATGATGATGATGATGATGATGATGGTGATGGTGATGGTGATGGTGATGGTGATGGTGATGGTGATGGTGATGGTGATGGTGACGACGATGATGATCACGATGATGATGCTGATGGTGATGATGATGATGATGACGGTAATGTTGATGAATGATGATTAAGGTGGTGATGATGGTGTCTGTGATGATGTTGGCGGTGATAATGTTGATGAGGATGATGAGGACGATGGTGTGGATGATTGCCTTGATGATGATGTAGATGATGAAGGTGAAGATGTCGATGATGGTGGTGATGATGATGATGATTACGACGTTGATGATGATGATGATGATGATGATGATGATGACGATGATGATGACGACGATGATGATGATGATGATGGTGCCGATGATGACGACGATGACGATGCTGATAATGCTGATGATGCAGATGGCGCTGCTGTTTTTTATTGATGGTGATGACGATGCTGATGGTGCTGATGATGATGTTGATAATGCCGATGATGAGAATGATGGTTATGCCGATGGTGATGGTGGTGATGGTGATGATGGTAATGCTGCTGATGGTGATGATCATGATGCTTACGATGCTGATGATGATGTGGGTGATGATGATGCTAGTGATGATGGTGGTGGTGGTGGCGATGCTGCTGATGATGATGACCACGATTTCCAAGGTGGCTGGAATTCCCAAGATCCCCGAGTGTTCCGCACAGGCTGCAGAATCGAGGACCGCAATCTGTTCCGGAGGATTCATGACCGCATCCTGAGCCAATCGCATCATGGTATCATTCTCGTCCTAGGGTTAAGTCGGGCCTGTCCCTCTCCAGGGCCAATGTTCAAGACGTTAAAAAAGTCTGGGGGTTTGTTGCACCATGTTTGACAATGCTTGTGCATATGTTTGGCTATTTTTAAAATTTTCGTCCACAATCCGCCTGTAGGGGGACACGCCCGACCTTCTCCTAGGGGCACGTGGGGGGGGGGCGAGAGGAAGGACCCTCTAGGATGCCACGGGGCTCCTGAGAGAAGGCAAGCGGCGTCTTGCAAGGCTCCGCAGGCCTCCGAGTAGGCCTCCGTGAAGCTGGGAGGGCCTCCAGGGTGCCGCCTGCCTTCCGAGCAGACCCGCCCTCCTTCCGAAGGCCACCCCCTCGCGCCACCCCTCTCGGATGCAACTCCTGGGAGGTCAAATTCTGTTTGTGCCCTGGTCCGAAATCCGGCTTAATCCCGCTTCATTTGGCTCCGTCCCGCTTGATCCCGCTTTTATCCGGCGTAATCCGAGGGCCCGCTCCGGTATAAGAGCCCCCCAATGGGGCTTTTAATCATCTCGAATCTCTCCGACGAAAACCTCCCAGCAGTTGCCCCCTAAACCCCTCCGTGCGCGCCGCGGCAGGCACGTCGCGGAGGGCTACGCGAGCGACGACGAGGGCGGCGTCGCCCCCGCGCGGCCGCGCGGGGGCTTCGGGGCGCTGCCCGGGGACGGGCCCCCGCGGCGCCGGCTCTCGGCCGAGGAGGTCCTGGACTACGGGGTGCGGCAGGCGTCTTCCGGGCCGCGCGGGAAGAAGGCGCGCTACCTGGACGCCTTCGGGGCCCCGCAGGCTCGGCATCGCTCGGCAGTGTGAATTTTCTCTCGGCGAGGACCGTGAATCACCACCCACCAAACCACCCCAACCCAACCCGAAGGCTCAGATTTGCTCTCCATTTCCAGTGGGGGGGGGTCGCGAAACATCGAAAAAACACGTATGGAACCCTTACCCCCCCCAACCCGAAATTCGGGCCTTCGGGTTGGGTTGGGGTGGTTTGGTAGATAGCCAGTGAAGGAGCATCCTGGATCATTTCGCAGATAAAAACACGCACGGAGCCGACACGTGCACGGGAAATGGACGCTCGAGCGATGGCAAGCAGGGCCAGCGGCTGTCGAGGGCTCAGACGAAGCCCAGGGGCACCTACGAGCACCATTGCCGGCTGCTGAGCTGGCTCCCGAGGGCTGCGGCCGCGAAGGCCTCGGTGGGGTTCAAGACGGACCTGGTGCTGCTGCAGGAGAGCCACCGCTTCCTGCGCTCGGCGGAGGACGACGACGGCTCCTGGGAGGCCAAGCTGGCGGGTAGGTACTACGAGAGGCTGTTCAAGGAGTACGTCATCTGCGACCTGGCGGGCTACAAGACGGGCGACGTGGGCTTCAGGTGAGAGACGCAGAAAAGCGGGGTCGTCGACTCCAACATGGGCGCGTACAGCGGAGACCCATGCCAAGAAACACTTTGCTTGCCTCCCGGGTGCCCTGGGTTTCTTGGGTTTCGATGGTTTTGCCCTTGGACAGCGTGACGGTCCCACACCAAAAATCGATGGGCGTCTTGTGGTCTCAGGGTTGGGTTTCTTGTGGCAGGTTTCTTGTGGTCGGACCCCTACTGCAAGCTGCCCGCGTAAGGTCGCGCGTAAGCGCCGTCGTTCCCAATGCAGCGCGCCACGCTGGCGGGCCGCGTCAGCCGCGGCGTAAGGCTGCTGTGTCGTCTCGCGTGAGATGCGTGTGTATTTCGTCGTGCAGGTGGCGCACGGAGCGCGAGGTTGTGCAGGGCAAGGGGCAGTTCTTCTGCGGGCAGCGGCGTTGCGAGGGCCGCGAGGGCCTGAGGAGCTACGAGGTTCAGGAAGGGCAAATTATGCACAAACGTACACGCCAGTCGCTGAAAGTAGGTATTTCTGGAATCCCTGATCCCAATCTACTTCAAGCGCCTTCCTACTTCAAGAATCGACATGCTTTTGTTGTGTGTTGTTATTCTCTGGGAGGACCTGGACCCAATCAACTAGATCCGCTTTCCTACTTCATGTTTCTACCTACTTTCTCCGACCGACGTGTACAGAACAACATTGTCTTTCCTTGAAACCTGGGACACGACGGGGAAGAGGGAAGTCCAGGGGAGAGGTGAAACAAATGGTCGTCCTGGGAGGTGTGGCGATCTGCGCGTGCGTCTCCCTGGGCCCCTCTCGAGGTCGACTTCAGGTACAGGGAGGCCGGCCAGAAGAAGCGGGCGCTCGTGAAGGCCCGGCTCTGCGAGCCGTGCGCGTACAGGTTGCATTACAGGCGGTTGAGGTCACCAGAGAGATCAACCCACCCCGACCTGGAGGGTTTCTCCGAAGGGCTCAGGCGACCCGTCCTCCTCCTCCTGCTCCTCCTTCTACTCCTCCTCCTGCTCCTCCTCCCTCCTCCTCCTCCCTCCTCCTCCATCTCCTCTTCCCCCTCCCCCTTCCCCTCCCCTTCCCCTCCCCTCTCCTCCTCCTCCTCTCCTCCTCCCCCCTCCTCCTCCTCCTCCTCCTCCTCCTCCTCCTCCTCCTCCTCCCCCTCCTCCTCCTCCTCCTCCTCCTCCTCCTCCTCCTCCTCCTCGGGTCGCCCACGGCCCCGGGGGAAACCGTGCACCCCGACCCCCGCAACTCGTGCAATTATTCAGACGCGTTTGCCAAAGGGCGTCGCTTGTCGTGGTGCCCATTTCCGGCAGGCACAGGACGAGGATCAGTTGCGTCAGATCGTCTTGGGGCGCTCTGGAACGGCCGCGGCGCCCGATGCAGTCTCTAGTCTCGCCGAGTTGCTGAGATTCCCCACCTGTACGATCACCCTTCGGGTGAGAAGGCGGTTGGGGAAAGGACCAGCTGAGGACATCAGCGACGATTGTGATGATGGCAATGCTGGTGATGCGCTCACGAGTTGGCGACGATGCAAGACGGCGATGTTGACGAGAATCGGGGCACCTAGGGATACCACCGGGACACCATCGGGACACCGACGACGAGACACCGACGGGACACCACGACGGGACACCACGGTGGAACACCGACGGGACACCGAAGGGACACCGACGGGACACCACGGCGGGACACCCTTGGCCAATGCCCGCGGACACCGACGGGACGGGTCACCACGGCCTGAGACCACTGCGGGACACACCGGGCCACGCCGGTCCACCATAGGGACGGTCTTTTGTCTTGACCCGCCCTTAGCCCACGCAGCTTCACCACGCCCGCACGCACGACACGAACCCGCTCCCGGTTTCACTTCGATCGCAATCCCCAACCTCCGATTTGATTCCCTTCCTAGAGATCTGGCGTCTCGATATGGTGTCTCGATGTGGGCCCCCGTCTTCTCGACCACTTCCCTGGCACCGCTTTTTCATCACGAGTCATTGTTTGACATTCCCGAGGCCCTTTGAGGACCACGAGAGGTCGCCAACGATGAAACATGTGTGTGTCGATTTGTTCGAGACGACAGATGTCGATCCTTCCGTCAGCTTAGCAATACAGTCATGAGGGTGGCTCCTTTGCCTTTTCTGAGGAAGCGGCACCGCCGACCTGGTGCGGCGCCCGAGGATCGGGTCGGACGAAGGGGGGGGGCATTGGAGAATTGAAGGGACCCATTGGGACACAAATGAATCGACAGTAACTCCAGGATATACTATTGAAAGAAGAATCGGGCCGAACGAAAGGGGGGGGGATAGGGAAAGGGGGGGTTACGACATCTGCTGAATGCAGCTGGTTTCGGCCCCGCCGCAGGTCCCATTCCTCGATACATGAACGCCTCCCGGCGCCGGGGTGCGCTGGGAAATCAGTTACGTGAGCTGATTCTCTACCATACCCTTTGCTATACCCCCCCATTCGTTCCTCCCGTGTTTCTCGTCCTTTCTATTTCCCTTATCTAAGACGACTGCGGCGAATCACCGCCGCCGCCGCCTGCCTTGTGGAAGCGCCCATGCGGCCACACGTCGGGCCGAAGTCTGGCCTATCACTATTTGACGATGTGTTCCCTCAGCGATGGTGGAACCCATCGGGGGAACATTGGGGATAGCGCGCAGAAGTCATGCCGCGGTAAACACGACAAGCCCCGCTCGACGTATGGACTCTGGCATTGGGTAGGGGCTTGTCGCCTAGCGACTCGCTGCCCCGCCGACGGGACCCCCGCAAGCCCATTGTTCACCTGACTCCGCGGGGGGCTGCACTGGCCTTGCTCACCTGCCAGCGGTTTTAAGCCGTTTACTCATGCTTTGAGCTGCTCGCTCATACTACATAACGATCATCTCTGTTGGCACAAGGAACAAATTAAAATAAAAATAAATTCAGAAATAAAAATACGGCAACAAATAAAATCAGAAATAAAAATAATGCAAACAAATAAATCATCAAATAAAAAATAAAACAACAAAGGGATCAATAATTGTTTTGTGAATGGACCAAAGCGCATGGGTGAACGTGTCACAGAGTCCCACCACCGCGTAGTGGTTGTGTTGATTGAATGAAGGTTGACGTTTCTATGGTGTTTGACATATTTGCCGTTCGTAGCATCGCCTCGTCCAGCCGCGGAATGAGATGCATACATACATACACTTGATTTTCATCATACGGCTCTGGAAGTAACATGCAGCACGCCGCATTCAATTTTCGGCTCAAGCAACGCAGCGCTCGCGCGCGATGGGTGCCTGATGACTGTCCGAAGCCGATTGTATGGTTTTTGATGCATTCGTCGTCCACATGACCGCATTTGAAAGGCAGCGGGTTCTAGCAATTCGGTTTTTGGAGTTCACATGCAGCGCGACGCATTGCACTCACTCAAACAACCACATGCGCGCGCGACAATAGTCCAATGGGCGTTTATCGTTTGTTTTGTTGTGTGTCTATTTCTAGTTCATATGTTCGCCTTCTGGAGACAGGGAATGACATTCTACGTTGGGGTCGTTTGCGCCATTTGGTTTTGGAACTAACATCCACCATTTGGTATTGGATTCATATTCGAGCCCAGCCATGGTGGTTACCCGACGGGTGTTTGCCACGCCTAGCGGTCCACATTCATGTATAGGTTATGAGCGCTTCTTTTATGCAACGGAGTGACATTCTACATCGGGTCATGTTGGGTTTTCGCTGCTGTGCGTTGGTCAGGGGTGAGGAACGCCGAGAGAGAATGGAAGGGGCAGTGGAAGAAGAGGAAGAAGCTGGAGGAGGCATGGAGGGAAGGATGGAGGGGAAGATCGGGTAGGAGGAGGAGGAGGAGAAGGCAGGGGATGATGATGAGGAGGAGGAGGAGGAGGAGTTTGAGGAGAATATGAAAAATCATCGGATGGTGGATCTTTGATCACTGAGTCATTTTTCTTCTCCGTTGTTGCGCAGCTTGCCGCTGCCCCGCCCGTCGTTAGCAATCGTTTTGTCGTTCGGTCTTTCGCAGGCGGCTGACCGCGAGGCGCGCGATGGGGCGATGAAAAAAAAAGGAGGAGGAGGGGGGGGGAGGAGGGGAAGGGGAAGGAGGAGAGAGGAGGGAAGAGGGGGGGGGGAGGGGGGAGGGAGGAGGAAGGGAGGGGGAGAGTCAGAAGAGAGAAGGCCTCTGTGCCAGCGCCATCCCATCCTGTCGGAGCCATCTTTGGATCTTGGGTCGCCGTTTAATATCGGCGTCTTTGCAGTCGTGCTTCGCCGTCGCGTGTTCGTATGTCGTTCTTGTGGCGTTGTCGTTTCGTCATGTCATCGTCGTCGCTTGTTGTTGGTGTTTGTTTGTTGGTTTCCTGGCGTCTGTTTGTCGCCGTCGCTGTCTTCGATCTTCGACGTTGCAGTGTCGGGCAGTGGCGACGGCACCTCCACCGCTTTTTCTTCCTCTCATTCCTCCCCCCCCTATTCAATAGCTATTCCACTTTCCACTTCTCGTCCAAGCTGCTGGACCTCATATTCCTCTTCTTCTTGCGGCTCTCGCTCCTCTTCCTGCTCTTCCTCCCTCCTCATCCCTGCCCAATCCTCCCCCATCGATCTCTTCCTCGTCCCCCCCTCGTCTCGTGCCCTCCCGTTTCGTGTCCTCATTTTCATGTTCATCGCCGTCTCCGTCGATCCATGGATGGTCACATTTCGGGATGAGAGTCAGGTTCATAGTCGCCGTCGGCTCGTTGCTGTCGCCATCGTAGGTTGTCGTAGGCCGTAGGCGTCGTCGCCCCATTGTCAGTCGGTCGGCGTCCGTCGTCCTTGTCGTCTGCTGGGCCTTAGAGTCGTTGTCTTCGTTGTCGGTGCTGCTGCTGCTGCCGAGCCGCCTGCCGCTGTCTGGCTCTGGCTCTGGCCTGGCTGCCGGCGTCGCCGGCCACGGGCGCGGGCCGCGGTCGTGGAGGCGCTCCGACCTGAGGATATCCCTGCGGCGGGGCCCGCCGCCATGAGATGAGAAGGAGGAGGGCGGCCGCCGCCGGCGGCGCCGCGCGGAGATGCTCCGAGTTGAGGATATCCTTGCGGCGGAGCCCGCCGCCGGGAGGGGGAGGAGGGCGGCCGCGGCCGCCGGCGGCGCGAGGGCCCAAGCCTGGCGCGCCAGGTACGCTGGGCAGGCCCGCGCCTGGCGCGCCAGGTACGCTGGGCAGGCGCAGGTGCTCGAGCCATTGCAACAGGGTTTCAATGAGGCCGTGCGGCCCCTGCGGTTCGGCGACGCGGCGGGGTTGGAGGCGCGCGGGGATCGGGGATCGCGAGGACGAGGACGAGGGTGAGGGATGAGGGATGAGGACGACTGCGGCGCGGGGGTGAGGGTCGGGGGGATGTGGATGAGACGGAGGGCCACTGGGGGAGGTGGTGGATAGGGCGGAACTGCATATCAGAATACATGCCGCATGTATTCTGATATGCAGTATTGTTGTTCACCATGCCAGTGTCCTCCCTTTTTTCCTGATCTTTCTCTTGCTCTTGATCTCCTTTCTCCTGATCAGGTCTTGAATCCCCATTCTCCTGGCATTTTTGTCGTTGGCTCTTGGCCGTCCTTTCTCCTCGCCCGTCTCGAGACATACCTTCCCCTCTCTGTTGCTATTCCGTGCTCTTGACCTTTATCGCGGCCTTTCTCTGGACCCTTTGCTTGGTCTCTCTTGCCGGTTTCACTTGTGATATCTTGGTCGCGCTCGCCCCCCCCCCCCCTTTGCGCCCGCCCGTGCAGGCCGACAACGACGATGGCAGACGTCGCCCGAACCAGTACCGTAGTGAGGGCGTCCTCAGCGTTGCTTGGGCGTCCTTGGCCAAGGATTGCAACAGAGGCGAGGGCGTGCAGGCCCCGCGCCCCGCGCCACCCGCATGCTTCGTTTCCTGAGTGTCTGAGGTTCTGAGGTCTTCCCTAGCATTCTCCTCCTCGTCATGTACCTCGTCATTTTTCCTCTCCCCCCCTTCGTGTAATCTCTCATTTTGCCTTCCGCGTCTTGCAGTCCTTTTTCCATCATAAGTCATTCCTCTCGCTCCTACTGTTGACGCTGATCCCCCTCATATTCTTCATTGTCCTTTTCTCTTGCCATCTTCTCAATATTAGCCTTCCTTCAGCCTGGTGCCATGCTGTTGCTCCTCTCGGCAGCCACCGCATCCTACTCCTCTCCTTTCCTCCTCCCTCCTCCTCCTCTTCTCTCGTCCTCTATCGTTGCACCAGTGCTCTGATGATCATGAGATAATGAGCCGTTGTTGTGACGTTGTAGTTTCCGCCCTCCCGAGCCCTGCTCGTTTCTCGCCCGTCGCCCCGCGCCTCGCCCACCGCTTCGCCCTTTGCCTGCCCGCCCCCCCCCTGCCGCCAGGGCAGCGGCCACAACCAGGGCATCGTGAGCGTTGTGAGCGCGGTGGCCCACGAGGCCCAGGCGGCGTGCCTCCAGTCGGTCTTCCAGGACGCCCTTGAGTCCAAGGCCATGCCGGTCATCAAATTGTGGTACGATGCTACTCCGAGCCGCGTGAAGTTTGGGAAGTTACAGGACCGCGTCTGTTCTTTTTGTTGCATCTACTCCCGTCGACTCCTTGCTGCCATGTCTTGCCTGCGCGCCTCGCCCCGGCATGGCAGGTCCAGGTGGTTCCTCCGCCTTCCAGTGCCCGCCGCGCCATCGTTCTCCCTTTCGCTCCTCCTCCAAGCAGACCAATCCTCTCTGCCTCCCTCCGCGCCCCCCTCCCTCGCCCACCCTTGCCCTTCGTCGCCCCTCCGCCCGCGCGCCGATCTCAGGAACAAGTTCTCCCCCACGCACGGTATGCGATGCAGGACGAGAAGGGCCAGTGGAAGGTCGTGGCGCACGACCGCTACATCAAGGCCTTCGGAGCGAAGAGGTTGCTCAGGCGGGGGGTTGGGAGTGCGGGGTTTCGATGGTTCCTCCCCTCCCCGCCCCTCCCCCTCCTCTTCCCCCCTCCTCCTCCTCCTCTTCCTCCTCCTCCTCCTCCTCTTCCTCCTCCTCCTCCTCCGCCCTCATCCCTCCTCCCTCCTGCTGTCTCGTTGCGCTCGCGAATCATGAGTAATCCATGGTGCTGTGTCCACTCTGTCTGCCCACCGTTTCCGTCTAGTTGGTGCCTTGCTTCTTTGCGATAGTCTTCGCGTGAATCATTTGTTGATGCATTTGGCTTTTGTTGGGGGGGCGGTCGCAGGTTTGGCATCGTGGATCTTCTGGCCGCTGGCGCTACTATGGTCTACATCGACCAGGGCGGCCACCTGGCAGGTGTTCGGGCTTTCTCACGCCCAGTGGTTCTTCAGGCTTGCAATGCGTCGTGCTTGTATTCCGCACTTGGAACGATTGTGCCGCAGTTTGGGGCGTGCGGTGTTACCAAGTTGTGCAAAGATCTGAAGTCCGTATTTTGTTTGGAAGTGCCAGACGCTGCATCGTCGAATATTCGAAAGCAGGAGAAAGTGAAGCGTGAGCTGCCCGACAATGCAGGCTTTATCCCAAGCAAGTGCACGGGGCATCAGGGGCGCCGTATCATCCAGGGGAAGGAGAAACAGGTGGTGGGAGATGTGTATGCGGTGTGCGTCACGCGCGCGAACATACGGCACCAGAATCGCATCCAGTCGGCGCTTTGGGAGCTTCTGAAGGATGTCCAAATCATTCCTGGGGACCCTCCGCCAGAGTACCGCTTGCATAATAGGTCCGTGCTGCTCCACACGCTCTTTCGTCGGGGTGCTTTTGTTAAGGGTGAACCTGACATAGAACGATTCGGTCAGGACCTCGAGAGCGCCTTGGACGGGTCCCCAGAGGCCCTGAAGGTTCTCGACGCTTTCAATGGGGATTGGACAAGGCAGCAGGTTCAGATATATCTTGCAGGGCGCAACTTGAGTGCATCGGATATTAGATTGCTTCAGTTTTCTGCATGTATTGAGTTGGATTTGTTGTTGGGATCTGAAACTGCGTTGCCAAGTATTGATGATTGGTTCAGCGTTGCTGACGCTGCTGGGCGCGTCTCCGCGGGCATCCTCCTCCACGGGCTTCTTCCTCGAGCAATGCATCTCGGGTTGCCGCGCTGGGAAGGCGGGGGGGTCGACAGCTTGCTCGCCAGCCCTCCCCCGGTGGGGGGGAGGGCGGAGGTTAGAGTTCAGAGTGGCGATCTCCTCTGGTTCCCTTCTGCCCCCTCCCCCTCCGCCCCGCGCTCCTGATTCCTGATCTCCCTCGCCCTGTTGGCCATCGTTTTCCTCATTCCTCGCCCTCCACCTCGCCCTCTTGATTCTTGATGTTCCGAATCCGCCCCCGCCCTCTTGCTGGCCATCCTACAGTTTACAAGCCCTTTGACCTGCGGCTGCGCCGACCCCCCCCCCCACCCCGCGCGCGGAGACTGGGGTCCTGGGGCGCGATGGGCCACGGGGGGGGGGGGGGCGGGGTGGATGCGGTGGGCGGAGGGCCCCGCAGCTGAGCGAGGAGGGGGATGTGGGGCGGGTCTTAAAGTACCTCTGAGGCGTCGAGGGGCGGGGTCTGGGCGGGTGGCGGGTGAGCTGCGTTCCCCCCTGGCTGACATGATGCCGAACAATGCCAATGTCAAGGGGCAGGGCAAGGGCGGCCAGGGCGCTGGGAGGTCCGTTGATATGGGTGCCCAGGAGCGTTTGAAAATTCAGAAGAAGGCATGGAGATCGAAAAAGTTTTTCGATTCAGAGTCGAGGAAGATTCGACGTGGTGGGTTGTGCGTTATCGGCGTTGCGGTCGAACATTTGATTGCTAGAACAGATTACTTGGATGAGCGTCAGAAGGGATTGTACGACCTTGCATCTCCATTGTTGAATCCATTTGTTCAGTGCCGTCGGTGGTTGGGAGAGCTGATCAAAATTGGGCGCGGCCAAGGATCTCCGCTTCGTCCGCTCTTCGATGCGTTTCGCGATGGCGATTTGCATTCTGATAAGGCGTTGATGCGGCAGTTTGTAGGGCAGGCGCTGGATATGTCAGCACAGGCATGGTGGCGATTTCTTCCGCTACATGATCTTCCGTTATCCCTCGTCAACTGTGTCAACGCAGCTTTGCCCAAGAGAGATCGTCAAGGCGTGCTCAAGGATGCGTTCTCTCGGCCCGAGTGTTGCGTCGACGCCGATTGCACGGCTAAGTTGAGGCGGGTATATGAAAACGATTGGAGGCAAGCCGCCCGGGATGAGTCTTTTGCTAACGGGCTCAGGAGCGTCGCTTGGAGTTTCAATTTTGCCAATATGAGGTCTGAGAGGTTGCTGGCGCTCATACGGAGGAGCTTGAATGGGAACATCAAGAGCAGTGAGATCGAGACCATCACCAGCAAGGATGGGGTCGGGATGGTACCTCCCCGCCCCCCCCCCCCCCTCCCGAGTGAGTCATTCCTTGTTTGTCAGCTTGGCGCTCATGTGATCATGTGCTTATGATGTGACACGTGGTAGCGCACAGCGCCGCAGCGTTGCGCGACCTCCCCCTCCCCGCCTCCCCTCATCATGCCGCAGCGGGCGTC
The DNA here is from genome assembly GCA_963575745.1 of Prorocentrum cordatum. NCBI lineage: Eukaryota > Dinophyceae > Prorocentrales > Prorocentraceae > Prorocentrum > Prorocentrum cordatum. Next base: position 133,084 of record CAUYUJ010006703.1, on the reverse strand, counting down.
GATGTAAGCATTGGCATGGGACGTTGCACTGCGCGCAGTAGGTCGTAGTCATAGCAAGTAGTGTATTCAAGTCGTTCGTTGGTCTTCGAGCTTTGATGGCGTCGGTGGCGGCGGCGTCAGTGACTTGGCAATCGCTGCGTCGTCGGCGGCGACAGGGCAGCGGCGGCAGTGGCGGCGGCGCCGTCGAGATGACGACGACGGCGAAGATGGCGACGCTGATTCGACGACGACGTCAGCATGGCGAGGGTCGGGAGGGCTTCTTGCAGCAGTTGCTTACCGAGCACCATCGCCTGGGCCGACAAGACCCACGAGTTGTTTCTCGAGATCGGCTTCTCGAGATTGGAGTTCCGATTCGTTCGCAGAAGACGAAGGTCGGCACCTCGAAGCCGCGCGGCCTCTTTGTTCATTATAAGAGGAAGATGGGGGTCCAGGAGATGGAGGGGCGCGAGGGTGCAAAGCGTTCTCGGGCTGAATCTATTACTTGGCTTCAGCAGATTTCGCGGCAGTTCCACGACTTGGATGAGAATGAACTCGGCGTCTTGAAAGCCGAGGTGGCCCAGGCCCACGCCGAGAAGAGGTCCGGGTCGCCAGGCGACTCGGAGAACGCCCCGTCGTTTGGTCTTGGCCGAGAGGATTGTGCGATCCAGAACGTGGTGCAATCTTTGGGGGCCACCCGCGATCCATTGCCCCTGGAGGTGTTCGAGGAAACGGTAAGAGCGCTCCTCGGCTTAGAGGATGGGCAGGCCTTGCCAGGCTTCACAGCGTACGAGGAGCTCTTCAGGTCCATGCAGTTGCGCGACGCGTTCATCGAGGACCAGGGTGCCATCTTGGAGAGTGACAAGTTCGAGTACAGGCAGCTCAATTTGTTTGTGTGAGGTTTTCTCACGCGCTGCATTTTCTCACCAGCACTCTTCTCCTGTCCTTCGTTCTCTGCGGCCTCGCCCTGTCCTTCGTCTTGTATTGCCTTCGGCCCGCGTGTCCGCCCTCGTCTGCTCCCCCCCCCTGCCTGCTTCGAGCTTTCAGCTCCTTGAGAAGCGAGGGCGGACCGAGGGTTGGTGAGGATGAGGGGGGAATGCGGTTGCAGGTGACTGTAAGGGGAGGTTGGAATGCATGAGCAGGACTGGGGGTGGGTGGGGGGGGGGGGCAGGGCGGGGAAAGGGGGTGGGCGCGGAGTTGGGGCATGGCATGGCATGGGAGCGGGCGGACATGGCACGTGGCGGAGCAACGGCAGAACGCAGGACAAGACGAGAATATGCAGGATCATAGGACGGAGTTGGAGAGACCAGAAATATGTAGCAGGAGGTAAGAGGAGGGGGTAGGTCATCGGGTGCGCGGAGGCAAGATGATGTAGATGGACGTCGGAGGCGGCAGGGGCAGATGATAGGAGGCATGGGGCAGGATGAGATCTCTGGCTGTCGCGCCCGCGCCAGGCTGACTTGTCCGGTGGCGCACCCGGGGCTGTGCGCCTCCCGCGACGCTGCCATCTTGGCCGACGCCCACGTCGCGGCCAATGAATTGCGGAGGTCGCTGAAGGGGTCGGCGTCAGGGGATGCCTACTGCCTACTTGCCGAGAAACAGGACGGGTCTGATGCAGTGGCGGTGCGCCATTTCGCGCTTGGGCATTTCAGGGGTTCAGGGCCGCGTTTGGCTATCCTTGCTCGATCTTCGTACGCCCCCCCAGTTCTGAGCATCGACCAGAAGGACGGGGATTTCTCTTGGGTTGTTGACGTGAGTTTGATTGCGGAGTTGTTCAGGGAGCTCGTGGATCGTCCAGGCCATTTCCAGAGCAACGCCCTCGGCCCTCAACCGAGTCGGTCGTTCTTGGCATCGTTGCTTTCATGCTCTCATGCTCTCTCCTGCTCTCGTGCCATCGCTCCCTCCTGTCCTATCTCGTGCCCTTCTCGTGCCTTCGCCCTTCGCCTGCGCGTTGAAACTTCTCTTCGCCCCCCGACTCGGCTTGGTTGAGGGCGCCGGGGGCTTCCCAGGCGATAGACCAGATATCGTTATATTTTGTGTTCTGATGCCCTCGGGCACGTTCTGCGACGACTGTGGGGATCGTTGGCTTGTTGACGACGAGCTTTTCAAGACGGCTCTCGCGAGTGGATCTGCACGCGTGTTCCCGCAAGCCGTGAGAAAGGCGAAGGCGAAGACAGACCCGTACCTTTCTTCGATCGAGAAGGGGCTCAAAGGCATCAATGAGAAGCCCAAGAAACATGGTCATCCCGACCATGGCATTAAATTCAAGTTCCCTGGGCTTGGTGGCGGGGCGCCCCCTGGAGGGCCACTTGGGGCTCCTGGAGGCGCGGGCGTCGGGCCCCTTGGAGGTGGTCACGTCGGCGGGGCGTTGTCTGACTCGGAGTTGTTCGTGGGGTCCGAACCGTCGTCCCAGGACACCGATCAGGAGGAGTGGGAGGCCGCTGCGGGGCACGGCCCCAAGCCAAAGGGCGGCCCGTGCCATTATTCGCCGTATGGGCGCGGCCAGCTTTTACTGAATAGAGTTGGGAAGTCTATCGATGCCCTCTGTTATGAATGCGGCGCAGGCTTCGACAGATCTTGGAATAAGAGGAAGGGTGCCAAGCAAGGACACACAAAGGCCCAAGGAAGGCCCCTCGGGTCTCTCCTTGCTTGGCTGAGCCTGGAGTGTCACGGGGACCCTGAGTGGCACAGCGAGCAGTTCTCGGACGAGGGCTTGCCGCGTTGTCGGCGGAAGGCCGTCCGTCGCGAGGCCAAGGACTCGAGAGAGTTCGACGAGTTCTTTGATCGGGAGAGGTCACCCAGGGCGTCCGAGTCAGAGGGTGAACCGCAGCACGTGCCGACTCGCAAGGCGGCTGCTTGAAAACATCGGAACATCAAGGCGCGCTTCTAACGAGGAGTCGCAGTGGGGGAGTCAGGGGCCAGGGGTCAGGACTGATGCAGGAGTCAAGGGGTGATTCAGGAGCCAGGGGCCAGGGGGTCAACGTGATTCTGGAGACAGGGGTCAGGGGGTCTCTGGTGTCAGCCGCCATCTTTGCAGGCTTTATTGCGGCGTCTTGCAGCTCGCTCCGTTCCCATTCATCCTCATCTCCCCCTCGTCTTCGGTCTTCGGTCTCGTCGTCGTCTTCTGCAATTCGATTCCTCGATCCCCCGTGGCATCGGCAATCGCCCCTTCACCTCCCTTTCCTTGCTGCTCTTGGCTCTTGGCCAGCTGATCGTATCCTGGAGTCCATTGCAACTCATAGTCTTGGGCCTTCAACGCATTGCGCGTCGGCGATCCACAGTCCACAGGTTGCCCCCGCCCCCCTCGCTCGCCCAGGGACCGCGCGCCCCGCCCTGGGCCCCAGGTGCCCTTAGACATGAGGTTTTCAGAGGCGGCGGCGTTGACTTGAATTTTGAGTTTGGGGCTTTCGTTGGCGACGACGTTGATTTGGATGGGAGTAGTTCCTTCGCCACCGCCCATCCGCCGCCGCCGTCGGTGTCAGGCCGCTCTGGCTCGGGCCTTGTTTTTTTCGCCCAGAGGAGGCGATCTGCCTTGGCGCGCCCTTGGCCCTTGGCCACTGGCCCGCCCCTTGGCCGCCGTCAGAGCTGCGATATGTTGTTGGCGAACGCCGACGACGTTCCGTTGTCTGTCCTGGTGAAGGCTCTTCCGCGGCGGGCGCGATCTCCGTCGTCTGCGGAGTCGTCGGCGTCGTCAGATGCCGGTGGTTTGACGTTGGCGGCAGGGCAGGCGCTGGACTCCGAGGGCGGCGGCGTCGGCGGGGGCGCGGCCGAGGGGCTGGGAGGTGCTGAGGCGAAGGAGGTGCTGGGTCCAAAGGTGGAGGCTGAGGAGGCTGAGGAGGCTGAGGAGGGTAAGGTGACTGAGGAGGCTGAGAAGGCAGCGGCCGCGGCGAAGGCTGAATGCGTCGGGGGGCAAGGCAAAGGCAATAAGCATAAAGATAAGGCTAACAAGCATGATAAAGACAAGAAGCACAAACATAAGAAAGACAAAGACAAGAAGCGAGACAATCACAATAAGCATGATAAAGACAAGAAGCACATCCATAAGAAAGACAAAGACAAGAATCGAGACAAGGAACACGATGGTGGTAAATATGATAAGAAAGTGAAGTTTCAGGACAAACATAAACATGACGATGATCAAATAACGAAAGACAAGAGAAAGCATGCTGCTACGCCGGGCGATGCCAAGACTGGCAAGGAAAAACAGGTCAAGGCTGACATGGACGTCAATCAGGAGCAGGCTGAGGAAGGGGCGATGGGCGCTGGAAGCTCTAAGAGGAAGGCATCCATCGACCCCGCTGCAGGAGTCAGGAAGCGGCCAGCAGCCATGCCTGAGGAGCAGCAGGCGAAGGGCCAGGCGGCCCTCTCTGGTGCGGGCGCCGAGACTGCGGGAGGCAAGACGGCCGATGATGAGTGCAGCGGCCCGCGCCCATCCCGCGCCGCGATGCGCGCTGCGCTGGGCTTGCCGGCGGCGCCGGCGGCGGCCTTGCTCGAGGGGGCGGCTGTTCTTCCTTTGCAGGGGGCGTTGGTTACTCCGCCATCGGCTTCCCTCAGCTCTTCTGCGACAGCCGTTGCAGCGACTGGGGGCATCGACGGCGACGCCGAGGCCGCAGCTCCCGAAGCAGCCGCGGTCGCGGTGCCTTCCGGGGCGGCTGACGAGGGCGGCGACGTGGCTGAGAACAGGAGGCAGGAGCAGGGCGAGGCAGCTGATCAGGGCAGCGACGCTGCGAGCGCAATGGAGGGCACCTTGGAAGGCGCGCTGGAGAAGTTGCTTGACGCGGCGGTGCCTGACAATCCAGACGGCGCGCCCGCAGAGGATGTCCCGCTGGGCGCGCGGGCGAGCACGGCTTTCGCTTGCAGTCAACCGCAGCAGCCCCCTTTGCCGCCCCCGGCATGCGAGCCGCCAGCGCAGCCTCAGCTTGAGCCGCCCCAGCCTTCGACCAGCCCGTCACCTCCACCGCCTCAGTCGCAGCAGCCCGCCGCCTCCGAGTCCAAGGACCTGGGCGCGTCTCGCGACTTGGCCGCAGGCGAAGCTCGGGCGGGAGGAGCGGGAGGGGGGGGGGGGTCTTCATTGGGGCGTAGGCAGAGTCGCGTCGGCGGTAGGGTCGGAGCGAGTATGACGAGGATGAAGATGAAGATGAGGAGCAGGATCAGCAGCAGCAGCGAGTATGATGAGGATGAGGATGAGGGCGAGGAGCATGAGGCATGAGGAGGAGCAGCAGCAGCAGCTGCAGCAGCGGGACGACGAGCAGCAGCAGCAGCAGCAGCACCAGCGGGACGACAAGCAGGCAGCATAGGAAGAGAAGGATGAGGGAGGGAGGGAGGGCCATGCGAGTGACATTTTCAGATATAAGCCCCTTTGAGACTTCGCGTCTGCCGCTGCTTAGCGCTTAGCCTTGCGACGCGTCCAAAAATTTGGTGTGGGAGGCGGTGGGCGAGGGCAAAACGGCGAACTAGAATCTAGTTCGCCGTTCCGCCGTCAGAACGGAGAATCATAATCTAGTTCGTTGCCCTCTGGGCGCCCCAAAAAAGGTGAACTATATTCTATTTCGCCGCTCTGATGTCCCAGGGGTACCGCCAGAACGGCGAACTAGAATATAGTTCGTCATTCTGGTACCCCCAGTGCGCTTTCAAAGCGGCGAACTAGAATCTAGTTCGCTGCTCTGGTGCCCCAGAGTACCGCCAGAACGGCGAATGCGTCGCGGAGCGTAGGAGGCGGTGGACCACGATGGGGGAGGAGGAGGACATGAGTCGGTGGATAGAGGATGATAAGGAGTAGGTGGCGAGGGGCAAGATCGTGGATAGACGGGGGCTCGTCTCATTCCCCCCTCGGTAGGTCGCAGGTTGCAGGTCGCCCGTCGAACGCGTTGAGGACGAGTGATGAGGGAGAGGTCTGTCGCCAGCCGCGTCGCCTCGCCGCGGGCTGGCAGGCGCGACCGCCGTCAAAGACCTCGCCGAGTTTGATTTCACGGAGCTCGGGGCGGTGTCTGACGACGCGGACGAGGACCCTGTAAGCCCGGGTGCCGGCGGTGTGGGCGGCACGGCCACCCCGTCGGTGCAGGACCCTTGCGTCGTGCGTCGTGTCGGAGTGTAGTCGTATCGGTGCTTGGTGCTCGTCATTCATCAGTCATCGTCATCGTCGTCGCCAATCGCCGTCGCAGAGTCCCGATGTGTTCAGAGGTCAGAGGTCAGAGGTACCAGGATTCCAGACCGCGGTCTCACTAACTATTCCTTCTTGGTTATTGCCAGTTCTCCAAGCCGCCGCGTCGCGTGATCGACTCTTCTACCTGCTGCGCACGCTGCGTGCGAGCGTGTGCGGGGTGAGGGTGAGAGCTTCATTTTTGCGTAGCAGGTCCAACCGATCATTGCGTCGCAGAATGCGATTCCCGAGGCGCCAGGGCAAGCGCAGCATTTTGAGTAGTGAGTTTATCAGTGCTTGAGGTTGTTGCGCGGCGCGCGGCGCTGAGGTGACGACTCCGCGTGAGCAGGGGGATGCCGTGGTGGAGGAGAGGGGGCAGGGGGGTGACAGATGGGGGGGCGCGGCCAACAAGCCGCCCACGATCCACGATTTCCAGGTACCCAGGTCTCACGGTTTCCATGGTTCTTGTAGCCCCCAGGTTTTTGTGTCGTGTTCTCAAGTCCCCAGGCCGCTTCAGTGCGATTGCAGCCGCCGAGGTGGCGGTATAAGGGAGGAGGAGCATGCGGAGGAGGAAGAGGAGGAGGATAAGGAGGTGTAGGAGTAGGAGTAGGAGCAGGAGTAGGAGAAGGACGAGGGGGGGAGGAGGAGGAGGAGGAAAGGCATGGGAAGACGCGCGTGTGATGCTATGTGTTGTGATGATGATGCAGAACACCCTGGTAGCGTTGGCTCAAGGCGGCCGTCGCATCCCGAGGCCCGCGGCAGGCCATGCCGCACCCGATGCGAAAGAGGCCTGTTGGGCCTCAAGGGGCGCGCTGCCCCCCGAGCCCCAAGGTCTTTGAGCCTCGAATGCTCCACCTGCCATATTTTACAGCGCGCCCCGATCTGGCAGATTGGGTTCCCAGGGGCTTCCTCGTACCACCCGAGTATATAAAAAAACACTTACGCCGAACGGGCGTTGCAGCCGCCGCCGATTTACGAGACCTCGCGTTGCATTTGCTTGCAGTGGGGCGGCGCCAGATTGGCGCAGGCCCGCCGTTGCAAATGCTCGGTTGCGCTCGTAGGCTCGTAGGCGCCTGCTGTTGTTATTAGCGCGGGGTGGGGGAGGGGAAACGCGACATCGGCGCGCCCTCCGCCCCCCGCGCACGATACGCGGAGCACAACTAGCACGACCCGATCGGGGCTACTGGCTTCTACATCGTTGGCGGCGCCACATACGCGTCGTTCAACGATGTGGTTGCCTTTATGTGACGGAGCGTGGGGTGCACAACGCGCGCAATGAATGTCGATGGTCGATGGTCGATGTCGGAGGGGTGGTGGCGGTGGTGCGGTGGTGGTGGTGGTGGTTGGGGGGGGGAGGGGGGGGGGGGGGGGGGGGGGCGAGGGGGGCGCGGTGAGCGACGGTGGTGAGGGGGGGGGGGGGGGGGGGGGGGCGACGCGAGGAAGACAGGGGGGATGAGGAGGCGGGAGTTGAGGATGACCGACAAGGATGAATAGGGGATGGGGGGGATGAGGGGGGAAAGAGGAATCGGGGGAGGAGGAGGTGAAGGACATCGATGACGACCACGATCCACGACGAGGAGGAAGACTTTGATCATGAGCAGGAGGATGGTGAGGGATATAAAAAGATGGAGCAGGAGATGCAGGAGGAGGAGGAGGAGGATAATCGGACACAGCAGCAGGAACATGCCGCCCCCCTCCCATCGAGAAGGAGGAGAGAGGAGAGGAGGAGGAGGAGGAGGAGGAGGAGGAGGAGGGGAAAGGAGGAGGAGGAGGGGGAGGAGGAGGAGGAGGAGGAGGAGGAGGGGAGAGCTAAGGACTAAGGAGGAGGAGGAGGAGGAGGAGGAGGTGGAGGAGGAGGAGGAGGAGGAGGAGGAGGGGGATGGGGGGGGGGAGGAGCAGGGGGGGGGGGAGGGAGGGTGAGGAGCAGCAGCAGCAGGGCCAGGGGAGTCACCTCTCTTCCGTCGTACTGACCAAGCTTCTCGTCTAGCTGATGTTCACAGCCGCCTCGGCGATCTAATTTCAGAATCTTCCAGAGGCTTCATGGTGGCCTATTGGGGGGAAATTCATCGGGTTGCAACCGGCCGATAGTTTTTTTTCCTGAGTCTGACGCAGCGCCAAATACTTTAGAAAGCGTTGTTTTTTTTCTCCAGATCCTGAAGCTGCGCCAAATAATTTAGAAAGCGTGGTTTATTTTTAAATTATTCAAAATTATTTAAATTTTATTTTTATAATTTATTTTTATTTTTTCTCCCGGTATTTTCCGGCATTTTCGGGGGTAGGTTTCCTCGATACATTCGCTACTTTTTTTTTCATGCCGGTATTTTCCGGTATTTTCAAAAATACTTTTTTTAAATAATTTAAAATAGTTTTAAATAATATTTATTGATTTTAAAATAAATCAGAGGTTGTCTGAATCACTCCTCTTTCGGTGAAATAACCGCCGTTTTTTTAATCCACCCCGCCCGCTCAGCTCCCGCCCGCTCAGCTCCCGCCCGCTTTTAAATCACCCCACCCGCTCGGCCCCCACCCGCGTTGCCGCCCAGCCCAGGAGGCGCCGACGGACTCCGAGGCCGACAGCGGCAGCGCTGCTGGGGCCGAGCAGGACGGCGCCCGCGTCGCTTCGCCGCTTGGCCGCCAGTTTGGCCAAATGGGGGTGGGTGGGTGGGTGCTGGTTGGCTGCAGTGGCAGCGGAGTAGGGTGGATGTGGTAGAGGCGCAGCAGCAGCAGTTGCAGGATGAGGTGGAGGAGGTAGGAGGTAGGATGGCGTGGCGGGGTGACGCTCCGTGTTTTGGACTCGGTAGGTGCCTGGTATGGGGTGTCTTGGGCTCGGCGGCTTGGCAGTTCAGGTTCGCCTTGGAGTTGGTCTCTGGGAGGTCTCTGGGTCTCTGGGCCAGGATCTGGGACCTTGGTCGGCCTGGGGGCAGGGCCGGGCGGTCGTCGTCACACCGTCGCTTGCCGTCGCCAGCTCAGCTCCCCGCCCCCCAGCCCGCCGAGGAGGCGCAGCCAGCCGAGCAGGAGCGGCTCGCTGAGAGGGGGCCGCCCGAGGTAGTTACATCATGCAACGGTGGTGAGGTTTATATTGACGAGGAGCCGTGCAAGAGCCACCTTCAGAGTGTCTTGGACATGGTTATCGACCGCTTGCCACCCCTTAAGTTGTTGGCTTTGAAGGAGGCGGTGCGAAACTACTCGGTTCGCTTTGGTGGCCTTGTGACGCGTGCTTCGGCGTGCACGGGCTGCGATATCAAGGCGAAGGTCGACGGCTTGTTGAACGCGTTCTACTTCACTCACTTTGATTCGAGGGTCGATAGTGTACATTGCTTGCGGTCTGAAATCAATATCAAGAAGCCGTTATTCATCAGACAGATGTTCAATGATGCTACTTTCATCGTTGGGGACATGAAGGGCCTTCAGCAGGACATGGTGCGTGATTGCATTTCTGGCACGGATAGGGTGGCCCCCCACTTCGTTAGCTTTGACGTCGGATTTCCGTGCAAGAGCCGCACGCCCTTGAGTGCCAAGTGTCGCGAGAACTTGAACTGCTGCCAGAAAGACACAGCCGAGACAGGCAAGGCCGTCAATTGCATCTTCAAGATCGTGGAGAAGAATTGGCCAGAAGAAGTATTGATGGAGTGCGTCGTCAATTTAATGCAGGTCGGCGAAGGTTGCTTGATATCGGACGCGGCTTGGATCACGCAGCAGTTGTCCGAACGGGGCTATTGGTGCATCGACACGGTGGTTCAGGCATTGAAGCAGGGGTCCCCAGTGCCGCGCGAGCGTATTTATTGGGCCGCTGTCAGGGGCATCCCGAAGGAGAAGTACGTCGAGGCAAGCCACTTCTTCTTGGACATCCTGCATGCCTTCAACGTCGGTGAGATGACGCCCGCCCAGTGCAATGAGGTGTTCTTGATAAAGAAGACTCAGCTCAGGGAGGGTATCTCGGACTCATGCGGCCTCCCAGTTTATGCAGGCACGGGCCTGATGTCGAACCAGTCGAAAGGCCCGAAGGCCACGGTGCGTGGATCAAGTTCGGGGGATTGGCAGTTGGATCGGTTCCCAGGTTGGCCGCCCCAGGGCCTCAGGACCCCAGGGCCGCAGGGCCCCACCCCTGATCTGAAAGCTCTGGCCCCCGTGCGTCTAGACTCGTTCCCCCCCCGTTATCTTGCGCCCGGCAGGCCAGCGAGCCGAACTACAAGACGGACCACCACCAGATCTTCACTGCGAGTGGCTTCGAGTGGCCCGTGAATTGGGATGGGCCACGCGGTGCGGACGTACCCCCAGATGGGTTGTATGCGAGAGAGCGGGAGTCTTTGGCCTTCTTGCACTGGAGGTTTCCATTCGATGTTGCGAACGGTGCTGAGTATGCCGAGTTCATCGAGATCAACACTTCTCTGCCGCGTCTCCTTCAGGGTTGCGTGGAGCCCGACTCGGAGTACGAGCGCTTCAAGAAAAGCCCGTGGAGGCCGACACCTGGCACATTGATCGGCAGTGGCAAGATTGCAGTCAGGTATGCCTATGATGGTGCTATCGTCGTGAGGTTATTGGAGCCAGTGGAGTATTTGCGGTGCATCGGCTGGGGCTCCTCTTTCTGCGAGATGCAGTTGTTCAGCCAGAGCGCGATGCACGCCCTCAACCCGCCTCTCACGCAGGCCTCTTACGCAGACCTGATCGCCGACATGGCGGGCAACGCGTGGTCGGCGTACTCCTACGCCGCCGTCAGGACAGCATTGATTGCGACGTCGGGCAAGTACGTGCCAGCGCAGGTGGTGGATTTGTCCAGCGTCGATGCCGCCGACGATGTGGGTGCGTCCGAGGACGCGACGAAGGCTGGCGTCGACCCTGAGGGCGACGGGTCGGATTCGAGCGACGACAGCACCTCGTCCGATTAGTGCGGAGGCCCGAGGTGTTTGTTCGGTGCTCGGTCAGACGGGGCGGGCGGATCCTTATTGGGCTGCCCCCCATGTGGCCCGTGTGCTAACATCATTATCATGCTGTTCGTCTCAACGGTTGGTCGTCTTGTCGTCGTCGCTCTTTCTGGCCCGAACTGTAGGGTCCAGAGCCGACGAAAGAGAGAGGGGGGCCTCAGTGTCATGGGGATTTTGCGACATGCTGAATGGTAAGGCCTTTGATCGGCGTGGGCTCTGGCCCCCCCTCCCCCTCATCATCTGGCTCAGGTCCCCATCTCCCCTTCTCCTCCTCCCCCTCCCCCCATCCTTCCCTTCCTCCTCCTCCTGCCCCTCCTCCTCTCCCTCTCCTCCTCCCCCTGCCCCTCCCCCTCTTCTTCGTCTACCGCTGGGCCGAGGTGCAGCCGCCCACCCGCTATGCTGCTCGATGGTACTGTGCCGTGCTACTCAGCTCTACTTGCCCCGCCATCTCACCTACCAGCGCGTGCGATCGCTTCCTTAAGGCTTAAGGCCCCACTCCAATCAGATGAGCTCGGTTTTCCAGAGAGATAAGCCTTCCTCCTCCTCCTCCTCCCCATCGCCACCCAGGCGCGCCCTCGGGGCAAACTGCGCGCGGGGCGGGGGTGCGGGGAAGGGGGCGGAGGGCGAGGAGAGAAGGAGGAGGATGAGAGAAGGAGGAGGGAAGGGTGGGAGGAGGAGGATGGGGGAGGAGGAGGAGGAGGAGGAGGAGGAGGAGGAGTGGACAGGAGGTGGAGGAGCAGGGGAGGGAGCGAAGCTAGTCGCGCGTCGTTCTCACGGGTTTCGTTTCGGTCCTGAAGTCTCTCGCGTTCTTTGTTCTTGGAGGTTCTTCTGGACAGCAGTGGAAATCGGGGGGGGCCATGAAGGTTCCAGCGTTCCTGTTTTTTTTTTCTGGGCAGTGGGGTTTTCTGGATTGCCTTCTCGAATACGGTGGGTTCGCGTCGTGTCGACCGGCGGCGACCCCGCCGCGGGCGTTCATGGTTGAACGCCGCCAGTGGCCCAGAATCGGCTTATATGGAACGATCGAGCGATCCACAGTCGCCGATCGGTCAAGGTTGAACGATCCACGCGGAGTCAGAAACCAACGCCGGGGTCGTCGCGACACGAACCTGACGCAGCACATTTCGGTTGAGGTGCGTAGCTCCCGCGGCCCGCGGCGGCCCGTCTCAGCTCCGGCGATGACCGTGTCGCAGCGGCGGCCCTGTCGCAGCCGCTCCAGGTCGCCGTGGCGCGTGGGCCTGGACAAGTGGGCGCAGGCCGCCTACGAGGAGGCGGAGGCGGAGGAGCTCCTCGAGGCGGAGGACGCGGCGGACGACGACTACGAGGCGGAGGAGCTCGTCGAGGCGGCGGAGGAGCTCGTCGAGGCGGCGGAGGACGCGGCGGACGACGACTACGAGGCGGAGGAGCTCGTCGAGGCGGCGGAGGGCACCAACTATACACCAACACCGATCCTGGCCCAGGATCACCCTGGGCCCATGATCGGTGCATATGCCTTCTTGCCCAAGGCAGGAGGGCGTATGCACCGATCCTGGGCCCAGGGTGATCCTGGCCAGGATCGGTGTTGGTGTATAGTTGGTGCCTTCCTAGGACTACACGGAGGCCGAGTGGAAGGCTTGGGGCGAGAAGAGCATGGCGATCTTCCACCCGGAGCAGGCGACCGCTGAGGCGCTCGAGGCCTACGAGGAGGAGCAGCGTCTTCAGGGGCTGCGCGAGTGGGAGCGAGGACCCTTCTGCTCCCCCCGCCCTCCACCTCTCCCGCTCCTTCCCCCCTCATTCTGCTCTCTTCTCCTGCTCCTCGCGCCCCGCCCCTCTCTCATTCTTGGGCCCTTACTCTCTTATTATTATCCTCCCCCTCGCTCTCCTCTGAGGACAGCTCCGCGAGAACATCATGGAGCAGATCGGCGAGACCCTTCGCGAGACGATCAAGGAGTGCCAGGAGGAGGACGAGCTGATCGAGCAGGGTCCGCGGCTCGACGATGCCCAGCGCGAGGACAGGGCAGATCATGGATCATGGATGGCGTCGTGGCCGCTGTGTCGGGGGTCTCGTCGACGTCGATTTCAGGTTCATCGCCATCCAAGGCGATCGAGGTATGAGCTCGAAATCGCCAAAACCGATGTTGGCGAGATCTTGCGACAGCGTGGCCACGGCGCCATCCATGTGATCTCCCCCCCCAAGGAGACGTTCCACGACTTCGGCCAGGAGCGCTGCCCTTCGACGCCAGGCTCCATCCGACTTCGCGCTTTCGCGCATCTCCGCCGCCCATCCCTCAGGGGCGAAAGGGTGACTATCCGTTGGGCTGATAGAGGATGGGGGATGGAGGGTGGATGGGGTGGTGGAGAAAATGTGGAGGCCATGGGATAGGGGGGGCGTCGATGGTGGGCGGGGGTGGGGGATGGAATGGGGGGGGCGAATGATCGAGAAGAGCTCGCCTTTACACGCTTCGGCAGCGGCGCGGCGCCGCGGCGGGCGGATCGACGCTGACAACGCTTGCGAGTATGATGAGGGGCCTGGCGACGAGATCGCCTTCGTCGACCAGTTCGACCTCCGCCCGCACCGAGAGCACGACGTGCCCAGAGCCCCACGCGAGAACTACTTGGAGGCTTGCAGAGGGCAGAGGGCAGAGGGCAGAGGGGGAACGACGCCGATGCGCGATGCCGCTGGGCTGGGTTGTCCTTGATCCTTGAGATCCTTCGTTGCTGCGTTTGGATTCGCTTCGCAAGTCTGGTCAGAACGCGCTCGGGGAGACGCCCAGGGGCCCTGGGGTGCAGGGGTCAGCGGCGTCGGGCATCGGCATCGGCACCCTTGGGAGGCCATGGCGATTGAGAGCCGCTTTCAGAAGATCATGTGCTTCGGCTGGCGCGTCGGCATGGGGGCCTTCAAGTGCGATTTGCCGGCAGGGCGCGGGCGAGGATATGCACGTCCATCGCCCATCGCGCGTGGAGTCGATGCGTTAGACTTTTGTTTTGTCCTGGGCCCTGGCCCTTCCTGGGCCCCTGGGCCTGGGCCAGGCGGAGACGCGTGTGAGATATATGATGCATCAGTTATCGGTGGAGTCGAATATATCTTATGTTCGTAAGATATTCGGCCCCACCAAGAACGGATATATCATATATGTATGTGTGTATGTATGTATGTATATATATATATACATATTGCGTCCAGAAAGGTCGGGTCCACCCGCGGTGGGCATGTGAGGTGTGATGTGCGTATCTTCACCCCGCAGGGGCTCGAGTTCCAGCAGTCCTGAGGCCAGCCTGAGGCCCGAGATCGTCGGCGGCGTTGTGCGCCCCGCCGTCGGCCTAAAGACATGGGACATAGGCGGCGCGGCCGCCCGGTTGCGCTTGAAGGATTAACCAGGAGGGGGGGGGGGGAGGATGGGGGCAGGGGGGCAGAGGACAGGGGCGGGGAGGGGGAGGAGGAGGAGGAGATGGGGGAGGGGGAGGGGGAGGGCGGGGGTAGGGGGGGAGGAGGGCGAAGAGGAGGAGGATGAGGAGGAGGAAGTGGAGGATCTGGCTTGGAGATCGGTTGAAACCGAGGAGGGGGGGGGATCAGGATGTCGCGGGGGCCCCTTGCTGCCTCGCCCTGCTGCCTGGCCCATGACCTCTTGCCTGCGCAGCGCATCGCGCATCGCGCGTCGTCCTTGGGGGCGAGGGGCGTGGGTCGGGCGACAGGGCGGAGCTGCGCGCCCTCGCGGGCCCCCGCCCCCCGACGCACCCCGGCGCCGAACCGTCGATAATCGCGACGCGCGCGTCGAGGCTTTGGCCAGAGAGTTGCCAGCTCGAAGGTTGCTTCGCGAGAGGTTTCTTGGTTCTTGGGGCCCCCTCTGACCCTCTCCTGGCCCTCTCCAGGTCTTAAATAGAAAACACGAGCCGCGAGCCGCGATCATCGACGGTGGGGGCGCTCGTTTGGCTCAGGGGTGTTGCCGAACGACCTCATTGATGCAGTTATCGATTGTTGTGGGGAGGTGATGCTGCGCTTTTCTGCCTGGCCACTCCCGCACCCCCTGCACAGCGCGCCGGGATGATCAGGGGGGGGGCCAGGCGGCATGGCAGCGCAACGCGTCCCTCCAACAGTCAATTATCGCGATTCGCGCGCCAGGGCTTGGGCCGAAGAGCTGCCTCCTCGCAGTGGCCTAGCGAGAGCGTGAAGTAGTTGAGCCAGCAAGCAGTTGAGCCAGCCAGCAGACTGAAGCAGTTGAGCCAGCATGTGGTCCAGCAGTTGGGCGCGACGGGCTCGCACTTCGCAGTTCCGAAGGCTTTTGAACTGGGCGCGGAGGGGCCCCAATTCCGAGTTGGCAGCGTCGCCTCGCAGATCACGTCATTGCGAAGCCAGCTGGAACCCACCCGGCTCCTTGAGAATTTGAATCCCGCACGTCTCGTTTTTGTGTGGTTTTCACCGTGCATTGAATTGAATCTCCGTCTGCGCACTGCCTTGCTTTTGTGCCAGTGTGTGCCCGCATGCGGCGTGTGCCTCCCTATCCCCGCCCCCGAGACCCTGGCGGAAGTCCCCTCCCCCTTCCCCCCCATCCAGAACCGAGGAATCCGCAAATCGCCCTCGCCAAGAATCGCACCTCTGTTATCGCTGATTGAGAATGGCTACACGCTGGCACAATGCAATTCTTTTTTTTTGCAGGCGGGGGCGCAGCGGACATTGTTGCCATAGTTTTGTAGGTTCGGGGGAGGCTGAGGAGATCAGGATTTGGAGACGGACGTTGAGTAGTTTTTTAGGCTTGTTGTTTTCCGCCCGCCGCCCGCCGCTAGTCGCTAATGTGCTCTGTGCGATGTTGTTATGCGGCGAAGAGCTAAGACCCGTTGTTGCGTTGTTGGGAGCAGCGCGTGCTGCGTGCTGCGCGTCGTCAACAGCATGCCAGCATGCCTGCGCCTGCCAGCCAAAAGCCGCCGCCCGCTCTCCTCTGGAAAGAGTTTGCTACGTCAAGTCGCTTCAGAGTTGCATTCAGAGCTTGCTCGATGGGAGTTCCTCGCGTGGATGAGGGATGAGGGCTCATGCTGAAGACGACGATGCAGGAGGGAGACTGGCGGACGCGGACGCGGCAACGCGAACCCGCTGTTTGAGATTGCATAGCTTTTCCCAGGCACATTCCGATGTCGTTCGTAAGTTGATCATCTATGCCACATATGCTTCATCAATTGGATTGCCATGCGTGCTACGAGGTTCGGAGGTTCGTGGAGTTGGGCCCCAGGGGCGCCTGCCAGCATTTACATGTGATCTAGCTAGACCGCGCTCGTGGCGCTTCCCTTTCCGTATGGGTTTGAAGTCCGCGTTAGATGCGCGCCAGCGTTGAAAGTTAAATGTTTCGAGGGGTCCCAGGGTTTGGGGCGCGGTCGAGCAGGGCTGCTTGTCTCGGATCTATGTGCAACGATGTCATCGTAGCCCGCATGTGCCCTCCTTACACCGTCACGTCGTCGTCGCGTCCGTCTCAGCCGTTTGGCTGGGGTCTCTTGTGGCCTTGTCTCCAGGCCGAGACCCGGGGCCTTCGCGCCCTTCAGGCCTCTGGGCGCCGCGCCGCGGGGCTGGCGGCGGCAGCTCGCCGGCCTGTCTTTTACAGAGGTCTCTGCGCGAGACCAACCATGATTGCAGACGTGGAGGGGAACCCCTTCGATGTCATGAAGGGCCCGTGCCAGCAGATTCTCCCGGCGAAGAAGCAGAAGAAGAGTAGGGCGACCCCCAGCGTCGTCTTATCTGAACAGCGCGGGGAGGCCCTGGGTGAGGACAGCCCGCTTTGCCGCCTCGTTTCGTTCCGTCCTTCCCCCCGCCCACCCTTCCCGCAGAGATCCAGGAGGTTTCGCTCTTTCGCTGCTCCCGCCGCTCCTCTTCTCTTAGCCGTCGCTTCTCCTCCTTCTCCTCCTCCACCTGGCCCTCCTCCCTGGCCTTCGGTATTCTCACGTCTCACGTCTGTCGTCTGACGCGTCGCCCCCTCTCGGATTCTCTCTTCGAGAGGGCAGCGCAGTCGCCTTCGTCGCGTTGACGTGGACGAAGAAGAAGTACATGGTCTTGAAACCTTGCGGGAGGAAGTGCGACACGTGTAAGTTCACCGACCACCAGGATGATCCAGTATCTCTGCAGATGGCACCTCCTGTCAAGGAGCAGATGTGGTGGGGGTACCCACCGCATCCAGATGGGACTACGCAGGGCACCACGTGTGGGTATTGTAAGCGCATTTGGGCGAGCCGCGTCAAGGCCCAGGGGCTGTCCTTGGCATCATACAAGTCGTCGCTCGGAGCCAACGAGAAGCAGCTGAACATTCACACGACAATGATCTCTAATGTCATCGAATGCGTGGTCCAGAAAGGGTTCATTCGCAACAGCCAGCTGGACTGGGAGGAGATCCAGAAGATAACGCTGAAGACAGTTAAGATGATGGAGACAGTCGTCAAAAGGCCAGGATGGCAGCACCTCGAGTGGGATTATTACACGTCCATCCACGGCGATTTCTACGCTAACGTCGCTGGGCAGGCGGCAGGCCACAGGGAGTTCACGTTCGAGGGCAAGAGGGGGGTGCTCATCCCAGACGCTCCCATCACGAGGATCGAGTTCAACGAACGGATGCAGGGGGTGTTGGAGGAGGAACGCAGGAGCAGCGATGGCACGGACCTCTTGACAACAGACGAGATGGAGTCGAACTTGCGGGGCATCGCGGGCAGCTTCTCTTCTCTTGGCAAGGGTGCTTCCACGTCGCATAGCGGCCTGCTCGGGGGCTCGACGGAGGTTCGGGCTTGGGCTTGCCATGAAACTTCTCGACAGCTTTGGAGTCTCTGGTCTCTGGTCTCTGGGTCAGGGGGAGGAGGAAGGTTGATCAGTTAGTCCAGAGATGTTTGCTGCTCTTATCTTGCAGGGTATTCCTGGCCTTTGTAAGTAGTCAGCGGTCGTGCGTGCGCGCGCGTGCGTGCGTGCGTGCGTGCGTGCGTGCGTGCCTGCGTGCCTGCGTGCGTGCGTGCGTGCGTGCGTGCGTGCGTGCGTGCGTGCGTGTGTGTGTGTGTGTGTGTGTGTGTGTGTGTGTGTGTATGTGTGTGTGTGTGCGTGTGTATGTGCGCCTTCTTTGTGAGCTTCCAAGGTCGGCGCCATCCCCGCTGCTGTGGCCGCTGGGGGCGCCGCCGCAGCTGGGCAGGCCCCGCCGCCTGCCGCGCAGGCGAAAGCCAAGGCCCAGGCGAAGGCAGCTGCCGCGCCCCAGACGCCAGCGCCAGCCCAGGCCCCCGGCGCGGCCGCGACGCCAGAACCATCGTCGGTCGAGAAAGGCGGTGGGCAGGCTGGGTCTGGGGCTGCCGACGCCGACGCTTCAGAGGCAGCGCCCAAGTTCAAGGCCAAGGCGAAAGGCAAGAATGGCGGCATTACCAAGGCGGAGACCCGCGGCAGGAAGCCGAAGGACTTGGTTGCGCAAATGGTGAAGATGGCCACTGAGTTCAACGAGGCGCCGCACACATCCCCGTTGTATTGGGGCGCCGAGGCGAAGACGGGCATGAAGTTGTTCGAGAAGTTGAACAAGGACGCGCAGGATCGGCTCAAGAAGACTGCGGATGAGGATGAGACTTTGAAGATGCGGTGCATCTTGAAGCACACGACTGCCATCTATAACATCATCAACATCGGCAGCATCAACGGCTTGGACACGAAGGAGTTCGCCGACGAGTTCGACATGCAGCAGACGTCATGCCAGCTTGAGCCTTTGGTGGAGGTCGCTTGGCCACCGCGCGTTCTCTGGTCCCGCCACCGCATGCGTATAGGTGCCATGTCGTTGCCCGACCCGTGGTTCCAGATGATCTCCAACGAGTCTTTGGAGGCGAACGGCGTGATCGATGTGAGCGCCGAGCAGGACAGGCTCCTGGGCGAGCGCGTGATGTCGCTTCTGAAGCAGAGCAGCTACAAGGACCCCAGGGCCCAAGGCTTAGGTTAATTGCACCGCCTGACCCCCTTCTCCCCCGCTCGGGTTTTCGGCTGTTTCAGCGGCGGGATCAGGGGGACAAGGACGGGGAGGTGGAGGAGGAGGGGGGGGGGGGGATAGGAGGAGGAGAGCGGGGAGGGAGGAGGAGGAGGACGGGGTGGAGACGCTGCAGAACGATGGGGGTGAGAGGGAGACATGGGGGTGGGTGGGCGACCGGGGGCAGGCAGCGTGACACTTGGCATCGAGCCTTGGGCCTTGGGTAGGCGGCTGCCGCGTCCATGAATGCGTTCTTCACAGACGAGCGTGATGTCCGCTTGTCGCAGACCAACGAGGAGTTCGTGGCCGCATTGACCACCAACAGTTGCCTCGAGGACATGTCAGTGTCAGACCGCTTGGACATGCTTGAGTCAGCGGCGGAGATATTCGAGAAGGCCAAGGAGGCGAACGCAGTTGCCATGCAGGCCCTGCTTGGGCATCCTCATGGCAAGACTTACGTTGCCAGCTTGAAGTCCGACTTGGCGAAGACCAAACTAACCCAAGACTGCCTTACCAAGCTCCAGGACATCGCGAAGTCGGTCGAGGGCGCCTTGGTTGGATGCTATAGTTTGGCGCAGTGCACTCCAGAGGTGGCAGGGTTCTTGACTGAGAAGCTGCGTGAGATGAGCGATGTCCTGAAGAAAAGCCGCTCCTTCGACTGCCATGCTACTTTGTTACCGAGCGCCGATGAGTTGATCACTGGCACCGTGACGACCAAGCTTTACGAGGCGATGCGGAGTGTTCTTGAGCCTGTCTGCAAGATTTCATCCACCGTTGGGGACCTGACGGCCTGGATAGATTCGTTGGGTTCGGGGCTCGACCTCAAGCACAGCATGAACGTTTACGAGGTCTTGAAGGGCATGCCCGGCGTGGTCCAATCGACGTCGGAGTGGAAGGCCAGCGTTTGGATGATCAAGGTTCGGGCGTTGGAAGCTGGGAAACCTTGTCCTGAGGTGTCCGATTGGCAGGGGGCCTGTCGGTCGCGCGGGGCAGGGCTTCTCATCTTCCTGACGCCCGACAGGCGGCAAGTTGGCTTCGCGACGTTGCAGGGGTGCTCGGCTTCCCCGCCTCCGAGTCCGACGACGCATCCAGGTCCAAGCTCGCGAAGCTTGCGCTGGCGGCCAATTCGGCATTGGAGGTGCCAGAAGACCCTGCATGCGCAGACATGGCACAGAGCCTGAAGGGTTCGCCCCTGCTTGCCAAGGAGTCTGCGCTTATGCAGGCTCTGCGCAACGGAGCCGACGCCACTATCGCGACTGCGTTGCGGCCGATCTTAGCCCACTTCAGGACAGCCGTAGGGCCAGGGTGCACTTCCATCAAGTTCTCCGAGCTGACGTCGCCTTGCCTCGCGCGTATTGCTTCAGCACAGTTCGAGTCCGAAGAGTTCAACAGGGCGACGCAGCTCAGCGCGGACAACAAGGACAGGGTGCTCACGCTTCAGCTGGGCGTCCTGTCACAGCTTCTCAGCTTCATCGGGTCCCTTGCGAACGTGGAGGTGCACAGGCGCGTGGTCGAGGCCAATCCCGACGCCCCCTGGGAAAAGATGTGGACTAAGGACACGCTTGACCTTTACCGGCGCATGCGTTCGTGGCGTGCGACCCTGAAGACCACTTTGGCACACGAGCGCACCATGAGTTGCTTCGAGAAGATGGTTCGCGTTGGGCACGTCGACGTCCTGGACGACGCCGTCCAGCTGCAGGGGCTCTCGGACAATTTGGTGGCTGACGCGCTCGGCTACGAGAAGTTGTGCGAGGATGTCTTCACCAGGCAGGCCCTCGAGCTCCTCGGCAAGCTCCGCGACGCGTCGCCATGCAAGTGGCGGGAGTGTCGCGACTCGCTCGTGGAGAACCGCGGTGCGTTTCTGAAGCTCGCTACTTGGCCCAGGGATAAACTTCAGAAGATCGCGCCGCTCAGCTCGTCAGCCAGGGAGATGCACAAGCTGATCAAGTTCTTGCACGCCGATGGCCATGCTCCGATTGTGCCGATTAGGACCGTCAAGGAGTTGAGGGACTCGTCGAACATCGGGGTGGAGACGTTCTGCTTCGCATTCGCGGCCTGGCACCTGGCGAAGGGGATCAGCAGCGAGCAGCCGGCGGAGAAGGTCAAGGACTTGGTGGAGAGCGTGAAGGAGAAGTTCGGCAAGCACAAGGTCGTCCGCGTCGTGGTTGTCCTGCTCCTCCTTCCTCCTCACATCTTCCTCATGTTCGTCATCCTCCTCATCGTGGTCCTCCTTATTTTCTCGCCTCCTCGACCCTCGACGTCCTCCGCAACCATCTTCGCTTTCGCTTTCCTTTTGCTGCTCCTCCTCCTTTTCTTCTACCTTCTCCTCCTGCTCCTCCTCCTCCTCCTCCTCCTCCTGAGGCTCCTCCTTCTCCTCCTCCTCGCACCCTCCGCCCTTCGCTCGCCCTCGTCCTCGTCATCGTCGTCGTCGTCGTCGTCCTCCTCCTCCTCCTCCTCCCCGCCTGCTCCTTGTTCTCGGATTGGCGATTCGGTCCTTTCTCCTTTCTTTGGCCAGGTCGAGCTGCCGGAGTCCATGGCGAAGGTCCTGGACGGTCTCGCCAGTGGTGACGCGGCGGCCTTCGAGGCGTGCAAGTACGCCGAGGCCGAGGCCGAGGCCGACGCCCCGCTGGCGGCGGCGCCGCCCCCCCCGGCTCCGGCGGCGGCTGCGCCGCCAGCGCCGCCCGCCGCGGTGGCTCCAGCTCCAGCAGCGGCAGAGGGGGGGGGCCAGGAGGGCCAGGAGGAGCAGGCGAGGAGGAGGCCGCTGCCAGAGGAGGCGAAGGCGTCCCTGGCCGAGAGGATCAAGAAGCGGAGGAAGGGTTCCGCTTGAATCTCATTCTTGATCGCCCTTGCGAGGGCCGCGGGCCGAGGGCCGAGGGGTCGCGAGGAGGACGAGGGTCTCTGATGAGGGGGCCTGCTCGACGCTTGGTTGCATGTTGCTTGGCCCGTCGTGAGAGCGAGGGCCTGAGGGCCTCCGAGGGGCCGCGAGGAGGACGAGGGGGGGCGGATGAGGGGGGAGGAGGAGGAGGACGTGGAGGAGACGGAGGGGGAGGGAGGAAGAGGAGCTGGAAGGATGTCTTGGATGTGGACGCGACCATCGGACCTCAGATCGGTGGCGGCGCGAGGCTGGGTGCTCGCGTTGACCCCCTGTCTTAACGTTTGTTCTCTGATCCTCCTGGTCGCCATCATCTCGGCGTCTCGGCCTTGGGCCTTGGGCCCTGCGATGGCCCTGATCCGTAGCCGCTTGTCTTTCGGCCCCTACTTCATGGTTTTCAGGTGTTCGGATCGTCTCAGGACCCAGGCCCCAGGCCTCGGGGGCCATGCGCTGTAGGCAGTTTCAGGTTTCAGCCGCCGTGTTCGCTGCCCCCCGTCCGTACTTCGTCTCGCCCCCCTCTCCTTTGAACTTCATCTTTCTGTCCGAGCCCCCTCTCACCTCGCACCTCCTCCGCTCCGCCCCCCTCCTCGCACCTTGTTTGACCATCGCATTTCCCCTTGCCCTTTACCTCGCTTCTCACTTGAAGTTCCCCGCTTCCACCTGCCGCCCTCAGTCTTTCCCCCCCCTCGTCCCCCCCCCCGCCACCCCCCGCCGCCCCTTCCACGTGTCGATGTCCACGTGTGCCGTTTGCTTTCATCAGCCCTTCCGTTTCTCAAACGTGTCCCCACTCACTCTATCAGCTGTTCCTTTGATGTATTCATTGTGTCTGTCCTGCTCGTCTTGTTGCATCAGAAGTAGACCACATCTCATATTATCTCAGTCTCCTTTTGCAGCACGTGTGCATAGGTGCATAGGACATAGGACTTCTGGCAACGGTGCGCCACCGGGGATGGCAATGGCGTGCTGCCATTGCTGGTGGGGTGGAAAGGAAAAGAGTCCTTTCGCTGCTTCCTGCCCGCAGTCGTTGTCTAGCGCGTCGTCGCTGCCGCCGCTGCTGTCGTCGACGTCTTCGGTCTTCGGTCTTCGGTTTCGTATTCCTCGGGGGCCAAAGATCCAAAGATCCACCTGTAGATGGCGCAAGCTACCAGAGAGCCAGGCCAATCGTATTCTACATTTCTAGATCGCAAAAGTCAGAAGGATGCCAACGGATAGCGCGACGGGAGAATGGGGTGGGGGAGGGAAGTTAGCAGACAGGAGGACGGGGGGCGAGGGGGAAGGCGGAGAGGATGATTCTTTATAGTGTCAGCGCTTCTCTAGCCAACTGCATGGGGTTAATTACCCTTGCGCCATGACTCTGAACCAGTTGGGTGGTCACAGTGGCAAATATTGCATTCCGATTGTATCATTCCGGCCAGCTCATTCAATATGCATGACATATGTGTTTTTATTTTATAAGCGGCAGTTTTATTCGATATGTTTTTCAATGCCTAAAGTATTTGTAAATTTATTTTTTATTTCCGAATTTATTTTTTTCATAATTTTTATTTATTCATTTATTTTTATTTTTATTTTAAACCTGTGCCAACAGAATGTAGTAGACCGAGCAACTCAAAACATAGCACTCCAGACCTGCAGATCTGGCCGGACTGCCTCAAGCCTCGACAGGGACTTCCCTGACGTTCCAGGAGGGCTAGGAAATTAACACCAGGACGTCGACGTTCTGATCCCTGTCGAGGCTCGAGGCGGTGCAGCTAGATCGATAGGTCTGGAGGGCTCTGTGTTCTGGCGCTCTGGAAGGTCGGGGACCGTGCCGCCCTCGCTCCCCCCGTCCCCATGGCCTCGCTCGGACGCGTGCATATTTTTGTCTCTCGGCGAGAGCCATCGAGGACGATCCTGGACCATCGAGCAACAAAAAACCACGCACGAAACCGAAAAAGGAAATCTCGGCGAGAACCATCGAGGACGATCCTGGACCATCGAGCAACAAAACACCACGCACGACACCGACAAATGCACGGGAAATGGAGTTCCGAGCGATGGCGAGCGTCCTCATCCTCTCTCGGGGCTGGACAGAACCCCCAACAGTGACACGTCGATTAGTGAATTGTCCGTTTTCGGTTCTCGAGAGGGCGCCGTGGCCGTCATTTTCCAGGCTTGCGCCCGCCAGGTTTGGGCCTCAGGTCGTTTTCGCTAAACCACGTTTTGCTAAAGGGGGGTCTGTCCATCCCCGAATCGAGCAACAGAAAACACGCACGAAACCGAAAAGTGCACGGGAAATGGGCGTCCGAGCGATGGCGAGCGTCCTCATCCTCTCCCGTCGTCCCACCTCTTCCCCGAGCACCCCTGTTGCCCTCGTTCTGCCCTGGCACCTCTCGCGGCGGCACGCTCTGGGCGGACCCGGTGCCGAACCCCGCCCGCGACAGCCGATGTAGTCGTCAAGAAGATGAGGGGGAGGAGGAGGAGGGGAGGAGGAGGAGGAGGACGAGGAGGAGGAGGAGGAGGCCGAGGAGAAGGACCAGGCTATATCATGGATGCCTTCGCGACGCGAATCTCAAACAGAAGCTCATCACACCCTAGCATGCGATCACGAAACATTCCGACCAGCCTGTTGGGGAGTCAATTTCGTTCACCCCGTCTCTAGAAGCCGCCTTCCGCGGCGGCGGCCTCTTCTCGCTTCGTCGCCCGAGGATTCGGCGGGGAACCCTGACGCGTGTCGCTACGTGCGCGGCAGCTCACGTAACGCTCGGGCGCCTGGCCACGCCGACGGAGCACGGTATTTTCTGAGTCACGTTCTTCTGAAGCGCCCCTGAGGATCTCCAGCCAAGGTAGACGTAGTCAAAGGCACACGCCACGGTGTTGTGGCAGACATACAGGAACAATCCAGGTGAAGCAATCAGTACCCTAGCCCCCGCAGTTGCAGATCAGAACAAACGGGCGGGATGGTCGTCGGCAGTTTGCGAAGGTCGGAAGCACACGTGAAGAAGCCCGCCGCAGGCGCCGATCCTCTACCGCATTACACAATGAGCCCACCTCACGCGCCAACGTCTTTGTCAAAGCAATGTGGGCGGGTCGCGGAACGCGTCGCGGGCGGGTCGCGGGGCGGGTCGCGGGGCAGCGGGGCACATCGCGGGGGAGGTCGCGGGGTGGGTCGCGGGTGGGTCGCGGGGCGGGGTCGCGGGTGCGTCGCGGGGCGGGTCGCGGGGCGGGTCGCGGGGCGGGCCGCGGGGCGGGCCGCGGGGCGGGTCCGGCAAGAGGAGCAGGAGGCCGCAGCGCGGAGCCGCCGCTGGCCGCGCGCCCAGGGGCACCGTAGGACCGTGTTGGGCCCTGTGCTTCCCGCGCTGGCCCGCAGGGGGGGCCCCGACGCTGGGTCTGGGAGAGCTCGCGGCCGCTGCCCGCCGACCGCCCCGGAGGCGACGGGGAGGCGCGCATGGCAGTGTGCCCTGGCAGGGCTTTTCGGTTCGCGCCCCTCCTCGTCTCTCTCTCTCTCTCCCCCTCGTCTTTCCTCCTCCCCTTCCTCCTTCTCCTCCCCCTCCTGCTTCTCCTCCTCCTTTTCCTTTCCCTCCTCCTCCTCCTCCTCCTCCTCCTCCTCCTCCTCCTCCTCCCCTTTTTGGCACGGCATGCATGCTTGCAAGAATCACCGTGGAAGATTGTTTCATCTGCACCCTTGAAAAGATTAATGGGGCATCCCAGGGTATCCATTTTAGAAGCGAGACCTTGGGGATCGACTTCTCTCTCGGGTATGGGTGCGGGTTGTCTGACCCGGGGGGAGGCTGCCGTCCGAGCGGGGACCCCCCTCCGACAGCACGCACCCATAGCCCTCTCCGACCTCCCCTATGGGTACGGGGCGGGTGTGTGTTGTCGGTTCGTCAGAGAGCACGCCACGCACCTCGCAGGCACTCGCTGCAGCCGGCCCCTTCGGCAGCCGTGGCGGGCCGAGGGGGCCCCGAGCGCAGGCCCGCGGCGCGGCCGGCACGCCCCGAGGGGCGCGCACGCCCACATGGCGCCCGCCGCGGGCGGCCGGCGGAGCGGGCCCCCGCCCGCGGCGGCGGTGGAGGAGCGCGGCCCGGAGGCAGAAGCTCGGGCACTCGGGGTGGCACAGTGCCGACTGGACGTGAGAGTGACCTTTCGCCGGAGCGGCCTCTGGTGCGGGCACAGGTGGGTCCCCAGGTGGCTGAAGACGAAGCAGGGGCAGCGGCTTGCGCGCCCAGGTTTGGTCCCCCCGCGGCCCCCCAAAACCCAGGGTCACTCTTGCGTGTAGCCGACAATGCCGGGGGGGGGGGACTTCCCTGACCTCCCAGGAGGGCTAAAAAAATGGCACCAGGACGTCGGCGTTCGAATTCCTGTCGAGGTTTGAGGCAGTCCAGATAGGTTTATAGGTCAGGAGTGGCATTTTTTGGCGCAATGCCGGGGGGGGGACTTAGGGTCGACTACACTTAGGAGTAACCTTTCGCCGGAGTGACCTCTGGTGCGGGATCATCGGGTTCCCCCCGATCGCCGAGCGCGATGCGATGTAAGCGGCCCGCGCCCTGCGAGCAGTGGCGAAGCGTCCTGGCTCGCCTATAGCCCTACCAAACAATGTTCTAAAAACCTTGTGTTGTTTCCACGAAATGTTCTTAGAACATTTCTGGCTGAGTCTGTCTTGTTTTATCACTTCGGGTTCATGTTCAAAGAACATCGTTTTTGTTATTCGAACAATGCACGGTCGGGCAGAAGCTTGGGCACTCCGGGTGGCACAATGCCGGGGGGGGGACTTCGGGGAACAAAAAGTGACATGAACATAAAAGCTCGGAGGTCCGCGCGGATTTCTCGGATCGGCGCTGGACCCCCCCCTCCCTGGCGCGCGGAGCGCGCCAGGGGCGGCGCCGGAGGCGCCGCTGGGGGGCCCCAGCGCCGATCCGAGAAATCCGCGCGGACCTCCGAGTTTGCTTTATGTTTATGCCGCTTTTTGTTCCCCTAGGACTGGCCTTGCGACGGGGCGCCCCCCCTGCCCCCACCGCCCCGCAGTCCAGCGGAGGAGAGGGTAGTTACCCATACCGCTGCTCGTCGCCCCCGCTTCCCCCCCTGTTCGAGCCGACGCCCTCGTCGCTACCGCTGGATTCGGCTCGGAGTCCTGGTCAGAACGCACCCCTGGACAGGTCTGGGGAGTAGCGTTAAGTCGGGCCTGTCCCTCCACAGGGGGAAATTTCACAAATAGCCCAAAAAATATAATAGCAAGAAATAGTATGGGGACCATTTGTTTTGCATTACTTGACCATTTTGGAGTATTTTTTGTATTTTTTATTTGTTCGTCGGAAATCCCCCTGTAGGGGGACACGCCCGACTTACGAGTAGCGGTATCGGTACCGATTGGTTTCCCCACGAGGAGCTTCAGCTCCAAATCTGCCATGTGCCTCCACACACACACACACACACACACACACACACACACACACACACACACACACACACACACACACACACACACACACACACACACACACACACACATCCGACGGCACGCGCCCAGCCCCTTCCCGGAACCCAAGGAAGGGCGCGATCATTTTGCCATCCGGAGTCGGGGAATCGACCACAGGATTGACGTACCCCTGAACTCATGTTCTCGTCCAAAAGTGCGAAAATGGTCGAGCGGTCCACGTATTTCTTGCAGATTCGGCGAGGAATCAGTTGTGGGGCAAATCGATTCTGCAGTCGGTCCCCTACTCGACAAACGGGGGTCAGCCAGAGAGCTGGACCCACATCTCCGAGTGTATGACTTTTCCATCCTGCGATTTCTCTTCGATTTCAGCATGCGATACCCGTGATCATGCGCAGGAAACCTCAAAGATGGGATGGGGAGAAGGGGTGGGGACCTCTTGGGCCGCGGATTTAAGTCAATCATACCGGAAAATGTCTGGGGAGGGAAAACCTCGACCCGGGGAAACGAGCTCAACCCAGGAAACGGGAGCGCGAACCCCAGAACCACGAACCCACGATTCAGGAACCGCGGGACGCGCCGAACCGGGGAAATACAGGGCGCGAGGCGTAGAAGGAGAGGGCGAGGAGGTGAAGGGGGTGGGGGACGGGGAGAAGGGGAAGGCGGACGAGGACATCGAACCTGGAGGTTTGAGGAGGGCATTCTTGGATTTCGGGTCCCGGACGTGTTCCTAGGCGATGGGGCTTAAAAACCGATCCGGACTGCCAAACTGTGTCGGAGGGACCCCGGGAGGGGTCTGGGGAATCGTTTTGCATGGATCTTGTAGTCGTCGTCGTCGTCGTCGTCGTCGTCGTCGTCGTCGTCGTCGTCGTCGTCGTCGTCGTCGTCGTCGTCGCACCTGGAGGTTCACGTCGGGACCCCAGCCTCGTACATTTTTTGTGGGGGTCCACTATAGGCTGGAGGCCTCCTGGCCCTCGGGGGCCTTCCTGGTGGAGGGCAGCCCCGAGGAGCACCTCCTCATCAGATTCAGGAGCGGGAAAAAGCACAGACACAATTGAACGTCGATTCCCCAGAACATAGGGGAAACCATTGGAAGTGGGGGGAAGACAAAAAACCCAAGAGTATGAAGAACACATGGGGAATCCTGTTATTTGTGTCGGGCGCGTGCCAAGAAACCAGTTGGATTCTGCCAGGGTGCCCTGGGTGTCTTGGACTTCGGTGGGCTCCCAGTCAGATCTTGGCGACTTTCGATCGACACGTGCGGATTCTCACAGAACAGATCGCGGATTTCAGGGTTGGGCTTCTTGCGGAGGTTGCTTGTGGCCGAGCCCCCACTGCACCTCCTCATGTTCCTCTCCAGTTCCTCGGGGAGTCTTCGTCGACTCGATGTTCGGAGGGCCGTTGCTCTTTCCGGACGCCTTTCGGCCCCAGGGCGGTCGAGAAGCGATTTGACAGGGGTCTTCGTCGTCCTCGTCGTCGTTGGCGGTCGTGTCGGTTGGTTGGGTTGGTTGGTTGGTTGGGCTGGCTGGCTGAGTTCTGACTGGCCCGTTGGCTGGGACCGTCACGCTCCGGCCACGACGCCTCCGCCCTCTCGGCCTTTCCTCGGGGGCGGAAAAGAGGGGGGGGATGACTAGGGGG
Source organism: Prorocentrum cordatum (assembly GCA_963575745.1). Lineage (NCBI taxonomy): Eukaryota > Dinophyceae > Prorocentrales > Prorocentraceae > Prorocentrum > Prorocentrum cordatum. The sequence goes on along the minus strand of CAUYUJ010006703.1, from coordinate 104,193 downwards.
GGTGGATATCATGGCGTGGGTTCGGATGCAACTCCTGGGAGGTTAAATTCTGACTTTGCCCTGGTCCGAAATCCGGCTTAATCCGGCTTAATCCCGCTTAATCCGGCTTAATCCCGTTTAATCCCGCTTAATCCGGCTTAATCCTGCTTAGTCCGAGGCCCATTCCGGCGTAACAGCTCCCAAATGGGGCTTAATCCCATTTAATTTTTCCGATGAAAACCTCCCAGTAGTTGCTTCTTAAGCGTGGGCCATGATATTTCCCAAGATTTCATGGCGCCCCTTCTTATTTCATTACGTCCCTGGCCCCCCCGCTGGGCCGCGCACATGCCGCCGGTCATGATTTGCACCCCCCCCTCTCGGGCACCCCCCTCTTGGCCGCTCCCGATTTCCGCGGCCTCCTTCAGGCCATCCCATTGGACACCTCGACCGCCCCACCCAACGATTCGCTGGCCGCCCCGTGCCGGTCCAGGGGAGGCAAGAGGGGAAGGGTAAAACGACGCGAAGGTCGGGACAAACTCGGATCGGGATAACTCGAAATCTCTGAGAATCGGCGGGTTTGGAGGATGCATTGGGCGCCGCGGCCGCTCCAGAGCGTTCCGGAACGCTCTGAGAGCGCTCCGGAACGCTCTGGAGCGATTTATCCCGATCCTAGCCCTGTTTTAAAGGGGTGCGCCCCGGCCCAGCGGAGAAGAAGGCGATTGGAAGAGGGGGCTCGCTAAACCACTTGTCGCCCCACCCCCAAGGCGTCCGACGGCGGACCTCCCTCACTCCCAGGGAGGTCCGCCGACGGACTTCCCTTCACTCCCAACGGACTCGCTCACCCACTCTTACCCGGCGCCGGTTAGGAGGAGGCGCGGAGGAGGAGGCGGAGGAGGCGGAGGAGGAGGAGGAGGAGGAGGCGTTTTCTGAGGGTCTCAGGGGTTGTGATTTCGTGATTTCGTTTCCGGGGATGGTGTTTCGCTGTTTCCGTGGGTGGCCGCTCGCGTTTCCGGGGTTCGCGCCGCCGTTGTTTCCGAGGCTGGCGTGTTCGCGTTCCGGGGTTCGCGCTTTGCGTTTCGGGGAATCGTCGTCTAACCGTCTGGGGATATTGCACGATGTTGCAGGGCCAGGGGTGCATTGACCCGGGCTAGCGTGCAGGACTCTACAGGATCTTGCAAGGCCTGACTGCCAGGGTTGCATTGGCCCAGGTCAGGACCAGGAGGGAACCAAAAAACACAGACACAGCTGACAGTCGGTCGGTTCCAAGGATGATGTGGAAGATATGGGAAGTGGAGGGAGAGGCGAGCATCCAGGACAGGACATGTGGGAGATACGGGGAACCCTTTGATCTGTGATGATCTCTGTGTGTCTCCCATGGGCCCCTTCGGAGGAGTCGGAGGACAGCGGCAGCGGCTCCGAGTCGCCGGCGGCGCCGTCGGGGCAGCGCCGCCGCTGCGCTGCGGCAGCCGCGCTCGGCGCCGCGCTGCTGGGGGCGGCGGCGCTGGCGGCGTGGGCGGTGCAGGCGCGCGCGGGCGGCCCTGGCGCGCTTCGTGCAGGCCGCGCGCGCCCGCGCCAGCTGGGGAGCGGCGGGCTCTTCGACGAGGCGGCGGTGCAGATGGCCAAGGGCCTGTTCGACGCACACGAGCAGGGCCTCGTCGACCTCGACGGCGGGGGCGGCGTCGAGGCCGCGGCCGGTGCGGGCGAGGAGGCGCGGTCCATACCCCACGCTCCCGCGGAGGACATGCACGACGGCAACGTCTGCGACGACGACGAGGAGCTCTTGGCCCATTTGTGCTACAAGAAGTGCAGCCTGCTCACGCACGGCAAGTACCCGAGGCGAACCTCTGCCTGGTCGTGCTGCTCGGCGGGCGAAGAGGGCGGCTCGTGCGGCCTCTTCAACCAGAAGCTGAAAATGGGGATCTGCACCGGATACGACGTAAGCGGTGATAGGGCGGGCAATGGCTGTCCCCACCCGGCGGGCGCCTGCTTGGAGAATGAGGAGGTGCACCTCGGGCGTTGCTTCATGAAGTGTAGCGAGCTCACAGATGGCGAGTTCCCTGTGCGCCTTGCTGCCGCCACGTGTTGCAGGGCCGAGGTCCACGAGCAGTGGAAGTGCCTCGACCCCAGGAACGTGAAGACTCGGCAGTCGTACAATGTCGGGGGCGGCAAAGGCGACGGAGACAGCCGCACGCCCAGCGGGCCCCACTGGCCGAAGACAGCTTGGACCGAGGCCAGGGACTAGTAGGGCGGCGTCCATCCGCAGGAGGAGGCACCTACAGTCCACCACCATGCCTAGCCAGGGCCATCCTGAACCCCCAGATCGCGTTTTCGGCCGAAGAAGAAAAACGCCATGGAAACAAACTTCCGGCGCTCCGCGCGGAAATCTTGGATCTGCGCTGGGCTCCCCAGGCGAAGCCTCCGGCGCCGCCTCTGGCGCGCTTCGCGCGCCAGGGAGGGGGGTCCATCGCAGATCAAGAATTTGCACGGAGAGCTGTAAGTTTATGTTTATATTGTTTATTATTCTCCTATGTAGACGTGTAGTCCTGGGTCGCCAGCGGGGGCGAAAAGATCATCGCGCTCGATGCGCCGCTCGGCCCGGGCCAACCCAGCTCGGCCCGGTCATCGGCCCGGGCTTGGTTGGCCCAGGTGCAGTCAAAGGCGCTGACACGAGGACCACTTTGGGCTCAGGAGGGACCCGCGTTTTTGGGGCCGTTCCTTGGGTCTGGGTCGGGGAGCCCACATGCTGGTCGTTGAATGTAGCTATTTGGGGGGACCCTGATCTTATTTTGTTTCAAACGCCTTCCTGCTTCAAGAGTCGATCGGCTGTCCCTCTTGCGTCCTCTTCAGAGGACGGGCGGAAGTCCAGTCCACTTCCAACCCCTTCCTACTTCATGTTTCGGCCCACTTTCGCATGGACGGGATCCGAGCAGTTGGGGTCGGAGGATCGCGCCGCATCGCCGCTGCATCGGCGATGCAGCTCGATGCGGGGCCCCCGACTCTCTCCATGCCAGCGTCGCCGATGCATCGCCGACGTCGCCGATGCATCAAGCGCCCGGTCCACTTCCAACGGCTTCTTGCTTCATTTTTTTCCCACCGCTTCCGACCAACGGGTATTCATGGACGACGCCCGTCGTGGCCAGGAAAGGCCATTCGTTCCTTTATTGTGAAGGCCATGCGGCCGGTGCCGCCGATCCAAAAAGACGACGACCACGACCACGACGACGACCACGACGGCAACGACAACAACGAGCTGATGACCCTGCCACAAGCTCGGGACATGGGGCGGGTGGTAGAGGGAGGAGGGAGGTGGGAGGGGAGGAGGAAGGGGAGGTGGAGGCGGAGGAGAGGAGGAGGAGGAGGAGGAGGAGGAGGAGGAGGAGGAGGAGGGAGGAGGAGGAGAAGGACTGAGTGGGAGGGGCAGGGGGACGGGGGGGGGAGGGGGTGGGGGAGGAGGAGGGAGGAGAGAGGGGGGAGGGAGGAGGTGAGGAGAGGAAGGAGGGAGGGGAGGAGGGAGGAGAGGAGGGAGGAGGGAGGGAGGGAGGAGAGGAGGAGGGAGGAGGGAGGGGGAGGAGGGAGGAGGAGGAGGGAGGAGGGAGGAGGGAGGAGGGAGGAGGGAGGAGGGAGGAGGGAGGAGGGAGGAGGGGAGGAGGGGAGAAGGGAGGGGGGAGGGGGGAGGGGGGAGGAGGAGGAGAGGAGGAGGCAGGAGGGAGGAGGGAGGAGGAGGGAGGAGGGGGGGAGGAGGGAAGAGGGAGGAGGGAGGGGAGGAGGAGGAGGGAGGAGGGGAGGAGGAGGAGGATGGAGGGAGGAGGGAGGAGGGGGGAGGGAGGAGGAGGAGGGAGTAGGGAGGGGGGAGGAGGGAGGGGGCTTGAGGAGGAGGGGGAGGAGGAGGGGGGAGGAGGAGGGAGGAGGAGGAGGAGGAGGAGGAGGAGGAGGAGGAGAGGAGGAGGAGGATAGGAGGAGGAGGAGGAGGGAGGAGGAGGAGGAGGAGGAGGGGAGGAGAAGGGAGGAGGAGGAGGAGGAGGAGGAGGGAGGAAAATGAGGAGGAGGAGGAGGAGGAGGAGGAGGAGGAGGAGGAGGAGGAGGTTCGTCGACGAGGCCTTCTGTGGCCAGGAAGTCCCCTTCGTTCCTTTTCTCAGCGTTCCTCCTGGCAGTTCCAGGGCTCAGCCACGCGTAGGGGGGGTCGGGGGAGGGGGGAAGGCTGCTCAGAAGCACACCTGCGCATCAGAGTCAGGCGATCGCAAACATGGATGAAGGGGGCGTGCATTAGCGACGGGTCCCGGTTCCATCTGAAATCGCGGATTTCCGCCGCCGAACGAGGCGGCACCGGCCGCATTTTGGGGAGGGCACCTCCCCCGATCCATGGATTTGGCGACCGCGCGCCAAATCCATGGATCGCTAATCCATGTTTGCGCGCCCCCGACAGAAGCACCCCTGCTCATCAGAAGGCGTGGGCCCTCTCTGCTGATGTAGGGCCAGCGCCTTCTGAGTAGCAGCTTTCTTCCAAGAAGCCTTCCCCCCTCCCCCCTGCGCCCTGGTGCGCGCCGCCAAGAGACCGCCGACCCCTCCTGCGGTAGCCAGTCGGGAGAACCTTGAACGCCCTCGCGGTTCCGTCTACAGCGTCCATCCGCGTCCATCCGCGCCTGGGAGTCGATGAGATGGCGCCGACTTGGCGCCCAGGAGCGTCGACCTCGCGTCGCTTCGCCAGAGCCGACGAGATGGCCTCGGAGGCTCCTCGGAGCTGCTGGCCTGCGCCGCCTTCGGGGCTCCGGCCGTGGCCCCGGCCAGGCGCGGAGGGCCCGCGCGCCCGGCGCCTCCCGCGGCCGCGCGCCGCGCCGAGCTCCCGGAGCAGCGGAGCGCCCGCGTGCCGGGGGCGGGGCACTCGGCGGAATGCATGCGCCCCCCCCCCCCCCAGCAGCCATCTGGACGCCCGAAATGGGTACCAAGAGAATGGTCGGGGGCGGAAAAGAGGGGGGTGATGACTAAGGGGGGGGGGATATCATGGCGGGGGCCATGATTTTTCCCCAGATTTCATGGCGCCTCTTCTTATTTCATTACGTCCCTGGCCCTCCCGCTGGTCCGCGCACATGCCGCCGGTCATGATTTGCACCCCCCCCTCTTGGACACCCCCCTCTTGGCCGCTCCCGAAGCAGCCATCTGGACGCCCGAAATGGGTACCAAAAGAATGGGTACAATGCCCAACAGCGGTTCCTGTTCATTTTGAACCGGATTCGCTGTCCACGCCGCCGCGGCCTGTGTCCATTCGAGACAGCAGGCCGCCTGCCCAACAGCGGCCGCTGTTGGTTTGGGGCAACACTTGTTGTTGGGCATTGTACCCATTTTTTCCGTACCCATTTTGGGCGTCCAAAAGCCAGTGTCGGGTGTTGCTAGAAGTGCCCTTGGCCCAAGGTGCCCCCAGGAGTTGCAGGGAGGCGCACACAGCCTCCAGAGCACCCACCCCTCGCGAGGCCCAGGGGGCCCGGGGGCTCCCAAATGGAGCGGACAGCAAGGGGAACTTTGGGCCAGGGGCACCTTTAGCAACCCCCGACAGCGGGGGAGGAACCAGGGCGGCCACCACCCACCAAACCACCCCAACCCAACCCGAAGGCCTCAGTCTGCCTTCCATTTCCAGTGGGGGGAGGTCGGGAAACATTGGAAAAACACATGGAACCCGTACCCCCCCCAACCCGGACGGGGCCAGGACGAGGGCAAAGCCGTTCCAGAGTGTTCCAGGACGCTCTCAGAGAGTTCCGGGACGCTCTGAGAAGGCCGCGGCGCCCGAGGCATCTTCCGGAGCCGCCGGATCTCAGATGTTCTCGATCTATCTTCACCCGATTTGATCCTCGTCTTGATTCTGTCTTAGGAGCCACCCCGACCCCGACCCCCCTTCAAAAGGCATTGACCGAACAGTCCCGTGCGTCTACTTACCAGCCTTGCCGTGATCGCTTCCTCCCCAGGGAGCCGCCAGGAGTTCGGAGGAGGCGGAGGCGGATGCGGACGAGGATTAGGCGGAGAAGGAACATGTGCAAGTGGAGGGGGAGGAGTAGCCGGAGTAGGAGGAGGAGGAGGAACAATTGTTAGTTGTTTGATGCCCTTATGCTTGGCAGAAGGTGAAGTGTAGCAGAACAGTTCAGCCACAGACTTGCAGAATTGTGATTTAGGAATTCCCATGGTACATGTTGATAGTGGGCTGCGCTGCAAATGTTTGGTTCGGGTTTCATTTACCATCGTAAGAAAGGTTCCAATCATATTTTGACGGTCGGGGAGCCCGTAATTTGCCCTACGGGTTCCAGGGCGCGCGGTTAACTCAACGAAGCAGGCGCCTCCCCGCGATGGCCGCGGCGGCAGCCGCGACGGCCCCGCCCATCTCCTGGTGCAGCTGACCCAGGTTTCGATGTGACGTTACCCGAGGTCCGAGAGAGGTTGTACAATCTGAGCACAAGCCGATTCATGGAGTTGCGCCACGCCTGTTACGATAACGGAGACTTCCGATGTGTTCACGTTGTGCTCAAGCCCCATCATGTAGGGTTGAGGCTGCCGTTCGAGCGCAGCGCTACGTTAGGCACCCTTTGACTTTTTTCGAGGCATCCACAATGATGCAGGTGAGCTGCAAAACGGGTGCGCCCTTGATATCAGTCATCAGCCGCCACATGTCCTGTGAGGAACAGCCCGTTAACTCGACGTACCACGCCCGGGCATACTTCCAACGCCAAGCGAACGCCCCGGAGCATGCTATCAAGATCGTCGAGGCCATGGACTCTGCAGCAAAAACCAAAGCAGGACGAGGCGGGAGAAAACCCGTCAGCGAGTTCAAGGCGGTTGAACAGTTAAACACTTTCTCGTGCAACCGAACCAAATTCAGATAACGGAGCGAGATGTTGTTGAATGCGTTCGCCCAAGCAAAGTACGGTTCCCATAAAGCCTTGAAGCGTGTCAGCAAGACTCGAAGCCGTGGATTGGGAATTACCAGGTGACGACGAGGATGATTCCGCAAAGGTCATGAACGGACGGTTAACACGCTAAGCGAATGCACCAAGGCGTCGCACATCAAGTAACAAGAAGATGGCTCACATGGATGATATGAATTCCATGATGGCAATTGCGCCAAGTTGGACGAGGACCTCTGGCATTTCCTCACTGAACCAAGCTGGGCGGGGCGAGGCCGCGTGGAAAACTGAAGGGCCTACAAGAAGGCGGCTGCCCGATGGTATACCAGCAGATATACATGCGTAGTGTCGCCGTCATTGGAGTCGCGTTCCCCCGCAAGATGAGTCTGGCCATGTGCCGCGGATGGCCCGAGAAGGTGCGCGACGCGGCGACCCAGCTCGAAAAATGGAGTGCGTTGGTAAAGCCCCTGGAGGAGAATGCTTCTGCGTGATGGTTATGATTAAAATTCAGGCGAACTTCGCAGAGGCTGATCGTGGGTCACGCAGGTGGCTTGTTCGATGGCGACCAGCTGGACTGCTTCGAGCCGCCTGGGCCGTTCAATCTCGGCACCTGCCAAGGTCTCTTCGTCGAGCGCGAGGGTGAGACAAGGGAAATCAGGTCGGACGCCGACGCGGGCGTCGACGACTCTTTGGAAATCGCCCAAGTTGACGATGGAGAATTTGGCGGCGTGGGCACAGGCGTAAACGTTTCTGGCTCTTGCGACAGAAGCGGGATCTTGCGGGCTGGGACAGCGGGGCGCAAGCAGAAGCGGCAGCGCGAAAGATGTGGGCAGAGGCCCAGGTAAATGGCCCATGTGCTACAAGCGTGGAGGGTATAGGCACGCTGCCAAAGACTGCGCCACTCAAGGAACCGCGAAAGGAAAATGCGGTGGACAAAAGGGGTCTAGAAAGGAGCCGAGGGTTACCAAGAGACGCGGGCAGGAGGGAACAGAGGGGGGCAACGTGGCACCATAACCACATGGGGGCCTTGTCAAGGGAGGCCGCGAATGAGATCATCCAGGAGGTTGCAAAGTGGACCAAGCGCCAGGCTGGAAAGGGGGCGGCGAGGGAGGATTTGCGCCGATCAGTGAGAGGAGGCGCGCCACACGCGACGAAGCGGGTCGCGCCCCAGCCCGCTGCCCCAAGAAAAGCCAACGAAGTCACCCTGTATTAAGGGTGGAGTGGAGGCGCGGGAGGACCCCCCGCAGCTGTTTGGGCAAACCCCGCATGGGACTGGGCGCCACAGCGTCGAAGTGGGCGAGGCCATAGACGCAGGCGGAGTAACTGGCGACGTCGCTGCGCCGGCCGGGGCCGATTACAGGGCCGCGGGCGTGGAGGGCGTTGCGCCGAGAAACCTGGCGGAGGAACTGAGTGGCGAGGTAAGGGGTCAAGTGGGGGCGCGCGCCACCTGGGCGCAGGGTCCATTGCGACTGTTGAAACCGACTGGGGCGATTGAATCACAGATCGCACCGAGACGGCAACTGCGGATGCACGCGGGCGCCGAACTGCACCGAGCGGAGATGAAGGGGCCCGGCAAGGAAAACAAAGAAGTGCCAGTGAGGGGCCAAGAGCGCGGCGTGGATTGGATATTTCTTGTCACCGCGGACTCAGGAGCCCGCGTCGCGGTTGGGCCTCCGAGCGCGGGCCCATCTCCCCGCCGAACTTGCGGAGGCCTCCAGGAGCGGTAATCACGGCTGCGCAGCCATCGGATCAGTCAACAAGAACCATGAGCAACGAGCTCATGTGAATAAAAATCGAAAGGGCGCCCATGGTGAGCATGCCCATCCCAGTGGCCGACGTCGGGGAGGTGCCGGGGCCTGCGCGTGACGTGGCAGAGGCAGGACGTCGCATGGTGTTCGATCGGGACATCGATGGGTCGATGGGCGACCCTGCAGATGCCTCGCGCATGAGGCAGCGGGGCAGCAGATGGCCAATCATAAGAAAGGGGGCAACATCCAGTTCGCCGCGCGGGGCCCAGCAGGCATTGCCGGCCAGGCGGCGGGGGGGGCGCGCGAGGGAAGCCGATGAAGTTTGCGATCAGAGGCGCGAGGTGTTCCCTGGGCAGGGGCCTCTCGTGGCGGACCGTTTCTGCTGGGTCCGATGGGGCCTGCAAGTCCCAGTCGGAATCCAGTCGCCGTGAATGCGGGGGGGGGCGCGGGGGGCGAGGATGGGCAGCGAGTTTAGCGACGCGGGCGATTTTTGTCGGCGAGAAGGCTGAGGCGTCGAAGGGATTCACGCGTAATCAAGACCAAGCAAAGTATAAGTTTTTTTGCGTGATAATCGCACGTCCCCCACCGAAGCCGGCGCCCTCGCCGCGCCGGAGGAAGTGCCCAGGGGGAGGCCCGCGGGGGGTAGTTTAGGATGCAGGGGTAACGTGCGCAGGTGGTCTTAGTCGATGTCACGTGGTCAGGAGGGGGTGGGGGGACGGTCGGGGGGGGGGGCGGGGGATGCCGAATCATCGCCGCGTGCTGCTGGGGGCGCGGAGTTTACCCGTAGCCGAGGGTTGCTTCGGGAGGGCACGGGCCGCATTTTGTCACAGCATTTTTCGATGTGAGTTTATTCGCTGACCACGGAGAAACGGCCTTCAAAATCGATGTGGGCCATTGTGGCGCTCCAGGAAGCCGTCGAATCTGCGCGCGACCTCGATGCAGGAGCGGCAGTTAGTCCGGCCGGAGACCCCCGGACCCCCAGGGCCGAATGTGGACATTAAACATGCTCAGGATCTTTAAAAATGTTGAAGTCGTGGAAAGGCATGCAATTCAACCTTGGTCAGCGGCTGATGCGCCGTCTTTCGTTGACGCGTTTGCGGTAAACGCCGATGGCGAGGTTTGCCTGCGAGAGGCGCCGAGAGCGGACACGCAACGAACAGGCGCCCGAGCTTGCATCGCGCATCGTTCGCCGGAAGACTCCGCTCAGAGGAGGTGACAACGACCTCGCAGCAAGGTTGGGAAGTGGTGTGTTTCTCGGAATACATGAAACAAGCCAGAAGTTAGTCGCGGGCACTCCAGAGGGAATCATCAAGTCTCGCGAACGGGAGCCACGAGGAGAAGTGGCATTGGGATGAGTTAACCACGTAAAAGGATCACCCTGGCAAACTTGCCCAACCGCGCTTGGAATGGGGTTAAGACGTTAAGACCAGAATGGTCTGACCCATGGCGGTGGCCAGGTATTGCCGCGCTGCAGCTGCGCGGCCCTTATTCTAGTGGCTCGTGGCATCGCAGTGAAGAAGTCGGAGCGCGTGGCCATGGGTCCTGCGCCGGAATGCAATTGGCGCAAAGCTGGAAGCTGGGTTGACGCCGCCCGCGCACTTCAATGTCCGGAATGTCGAGAGCGCGTTATCGAGTCGTTCGAAGGACTCGATGGCCCGAACATCCAAGATGGGTTCGCAGCAGTTCAGATGAGGATTGGGCCTGGCAGTTCCCAGCAGGACAAGGCCACGGTAGGAAGGGTCCATGTGAAGACAACAGTGCTATTTGAAATCGTATAGATTATCGACAGCATCGCGAACTCAGAGCCAGTGTGCACGCGCCTAGAGACATGGAGGTTCGAGCCCCAGGGCGGCTCAGCAATGAGAAACGAGCGCAATGATAAACGGAGCCGGCGATAGGAAATCTGAAGATGAGAGGGGGGGCGCGCTGCCCTCGGGCGGGGTGGGTTGAATTGCGCCCCATCTCTGGAGAGGATGGCGACGAACGGCGGGCAGGCATCGCTCCGCCAAGGTCAGCGGCAATATGAAGAATGGTAGAGGGTGGAGACGATGACAGAACTGGAGGAGTTAGAGAGGAAGGTGCTGATGATGAGGAGATAGAGCAAGGGTGGGCCCAGGAGCCGGAGGAGGCGATTGGCCCGGCGACGAGAACATGGAAGCACATGCACCCGAGCAGGTCGACATATCACAAGATGCTTTGATCGCTGACGAGGTGCTCGTCGGGTACACCGGGATGGCTTTTGACGCCCATGTATTGGAGTGGCAAGCTAGCGCTGGTTTGGATATGATCAAACAGGTCAGCGGAGTGGGGGGCAGTAAGGTTACGCGGCGCATTCCGGAACGCGCCCCTGCGGCCCGCTCGCCAGTCCGAGGCGCTGGCGCGGCGGAAACATGGAGCTCGCGCCAGGGTTGGCCATGGATTTGATTATTGGACGACATGCGATGCGCACGGATACCGATGGCATTCGAATTGCGAGGAGATGCGAGCAGGAGCGAAGAAACTCATCGAGAGCAAAGCCGCAGCACTTCTGGCAGTTGGCCCAAATTTGCGCGGGCTTCAGCGTGTTTCAAGCCATCAACTCGAAAAGGCTGGGGCCGGCAAAGGGTGGGACATGCTAGACTGCGGGATGAAGCGCTTGAAAGCAGCGGGGGCTCAGAGAAGCAGTGCATCGCGTTCTCTCTCTCTCTCTCTTCGAGCTCTCCGCGGGGGCCTTGCGCTAGGCCGCGCCGCCAACGCTGAGCAGCTTAGAGCGCGAAGGTGCGCGCTGGAGAGGGAGCTCAGAGATGGCTCATGCGGCTCACCCGTGGATTTGTGGAGCGCGCCGACGCCTGTCTGGTCGAGAGTTGCAGAGGCTGGCGAGGCGTTGGGAAGTGGCTAAATATTTGAATATGGCGATGCCTCAGGGGGCGAGCTCGGCACAGAACTCACGCTGCAAGCTCGGGGGGGCGGGGGGGTGGGGGTGGGGGGGGGCACAATGTAGATAGCGCGAGGTCAGGGTGGATGTGAAGGGGAAGGGATACTGGTTTGTTCCTAGCACTGACCTCACATGCGCGAGGCGGCTACACTTCGACGAGGGTGGCGCGGCCAATCCGGAGCGCGGAGCCCAGCGAGCGGCCCAGGAACTTGAGTAACATTACGTGAAGAATGAGCACGTACGCAGCCACCCATACGTAGGAAGCGCAGGGTGCCCAGCGGCAGCTGCCCGAAGGAATGGGGCGTGCGTGGCCGAGGGCACCGTGGGCGAATCAGCTGGCTCTGGGATTTAAAGATTGCAAGCGGGCATGTTGATGCGCCAAGGCCACGAAGAACGTCTTCATGTAGTTGGCCGAAGAGCCCCGTGCAACGGATATCTGTGGAAAATCATAAAGTATGTGCGGCACCGGGGGCGTCGCCGGCGACTGGGCAGATCGCCAAACTGTTTTCTGGCACGTGGCGCTGGTTTTCTCAGCGGGGAAGCATCGCCACATATGCCGTCCAACATGTGGCACTTGGAATCTGGCTAACAGCTCATGGCTCCGTTTTTTGATAAGAGAGTAATGCGATTGATCGCGACTGGCTCATCTGAGATACCGGGAAAAAGCTCGGGCCGGACAAGGGCCAGGACCGACGCATTTTAAGCCAATCGCGATTCTCACCCGATTTGTGGAATAGAGCCAGGATGGTTCATAGCATGCGGAGGACCAAAGGCGCGCTGATATCTGCGTCGAGAAAGTGGGCCTGGGGCATTGCGCACTGAAGTGCAAGATGCCAAGTGAGTTGCAGCTCGCGAAGAGGGTGGTGAACAGCCCCTGCCGAGCCATGGCGCTGCGAAGTACCCAGCCTAAGCGACCAGGGCAAATTATGCAGCACAGGCCGCTCGGATATACAGTTTTCAGTCAACCGGCGTCAGCCTCGACCGCGGGGCGTGGGCAACTCCCGCCACATTGAGCAGGTAATTCAAGAATCGTGACAGGCGCTTGTATCAGCATCTGCGCCAACAACGCCCTAGGGAGTTAACTGCGTGGACCTATTCGCGGATGCAGGTTGGAAGACGACGGCGGCATCTACCAGTGGAAATGCCGTGATACGGGGATCACATGTCATTCAATCGCGATGTTATTGTCAGACCGTGGTGGCACTGTCTTTCGGCGAAACGAAGAATTGCGGAATGGTTAAAAGTGTTCCCGAAGCGTTTGGGCTGTAGGCGCTTCTCAACGACTTCGAAGTTGATTGTGCCATGTTTTTAAAGTGATGCGGAAACATGACGTTGTAAACATGCGTGGATTCGGGAAAGTGAAACGTTCCGAAAACTGTCAGTCTTGGTTGCAAGAAGATTCGGGCTCATTGTAGTCAGATTCGGAACCCGTGACAACCTGGTATATGCTCAAACTAAAGTATGTGAGCAGGGACAACATGTCCATGCATATGCTAGGTACGAACCAACAACTTGCTAACGGAAAACATGAGCTGGCATCGGCTACGGATATTAAACTTCATTCGTGTTCAGGTTATCTTCGCGAGCCGCTTTGCCGAAAGCTCGCGTTCACATTTCGTTAAACTCCAGGTGTTCATCTCACGTGTTTAAAATCTACACCGCAGGAGATGGGCATTGTTTTGCAGGTGTGCTGCTTTGCGGCACGTACAAAATTGTGCACCGCGTTGTTGGAAACACTTGCATGATGTTGCCCAGCTCATAGTCGCCTCCTGCTTGCACCAGCTGTTCTTGAAAATGCTTGATCATATTACTTGGCGTGTTGGTTGGCAGCCCTGGTTTTGATGCGCCGCTCTCTTATAATCAGTTATAATTTGAATAGACTTGCGTCGTGCATCTTGTAGTTCGTACTTTATACTACCATTTCCATGTGATGATGAGTTATGTGGGCATTTTTGGCGGCGGGTCGCCAGTCGATGTGGGGGTGTCTGTTGTTGAGCCCCGATTCCTGGCGAAAGGTACAGTGTAGCAGAAAATACATGCTACGGTTTGGCACAATTGCGACTTAGTATCTCGAGACCGCAGCTGTGTGGCTCAAGCTTTTTGTGCTCGCAAGGAAACATCCGATCCTATGATCAGGATACGGAAGAGGGAAGGAAGGAGGACGACGAGGGGAACAAGGAGAGGAGGAACATGGGGACGGAAGTGAATGGAGGATGTTGGATGAGCATGAGGAGGAGCACGACGATGAGGATGAGGGAGGTGGATGCGGCGGAGGAGGAAGAACATGCAAGAACACGATGAGGGATCTGATGGTGGCTATGATGATGACGGTGATGGTGGTGATGTTGATGTTGATGTTGATGATGCAGATGAGGATGATGATGATGATGATGCTGGTGAGGGGGAGGAGAAGGTACATGATGTTAAATAAATTCCCAACCGGCGCAGCAAGGATGAGGATGAACATGACGATGACGACGACGTTGGCGACGACGATGACGACGACGTTGACGATGGCGATGGTGATAATGATGGTGATGGTGATGATGATGATGATGAATCTCGTGAAACAGATGATGACGCTGATCAAGGTGATGATGATGATGATGGATGATGTCGGAGGAGGAAGGGGGAGGAGGTGGAGTATGACATTGAGGAAGGGAAAGCGCAGGATGCGGAGAAGCAGGAGGTTGAGGTGGAAGCGGAAATGGAGGGAAGCTGAGGGAGGCGGGGGAAATACTTCGGATGAGCATGAGAAGGGGAAGGTGGAGAATGAGGAGGGGGAGTCAGAGGTGGAAGAGGAGGGGGGGGATCAGCGATCCACACCAGGACGCCAGTATGTTGACCGGAAACGCCAGATGCACCAAACCGACGTTGCACTTTCAAGGGGAAGGATGTTGATGGTGATGATGATTATCATGAGGATCATGATTATCATGATGATCATGATGATCATGATGATGATTGTGGTGATGATTGATGATGAGAATGATGATGTCGATGATGATGGTGATTGTGATGATGATAATGATGTTGCTGATTATGATGATGATGATGCTGTTGATGATGATGATGCTGATGATGATGATGATGAGAATGATGATGATGATGATGATGATGATGATGATGATGATGATGATGATGATGATGATGATGATGATGCTGATGATCATGATGATGATGATGATGATGATGATGATGGTGGTGATGATGGTGATGATGATGATGATGATGATGATGATGATGATGATGATGATGATGGTGATGGTGATGGTGATGGCGATGGTGATGGTGATGGTGATGGTGGTGGTGGTGGTGATGGTGGTTGTGGTGGTGAGGAGGAAGAGGAGGAACAGGAGAAGGGAGGAGGAGGAGGAGGAAGAAAAAGAGGAGGAGCAGGAGGAAGAGTGGGATTCTTCTTGCTATGGAGATCAGGTGGAGATCAGGATGTCCTGAAGGAGAGGGGTTCCACGAGAATTTGCCGTGTGGCCGTCCCTGGGGTCATCCCTGGGGCCAGGGCCATCAAAGAGAGCAGCTCGGGGTGAAGATGCATTTTTGGGGGAAGCTGCGTGGTGTTCAGGACCCAGTTCCGTCTGGACTCCTGTCCTTCATGGCCCTTCCCGTGCAACATGCCAGTTCAGCCGCGCTCTGACTACCAGCAAGGCTTGAATTCAGTCGCTCAGCAGCCTGACAGGCCAACGTGCCCTGCACGTGCATGTCTCTTCATCTGGCGGTTCGCCTGGTGGTGACCCCACCCTCCCATGCAGTTAAAGGCTGCTTTTTGTTGGCTGGTCTGTGTCTTGGCCCATGACCACGAGGGCTCGCTCTGTAGCACTCCCCCCTGCGCTCACAGGCAGCATCAGGTGGAAACAGCTCCTCCTTCCTCATCCTCCCTCCTCCTTCAGCTGGCTTGCCCAATGCCAGGCCATCGCCCTCATGCTCGCCTCGATGCGAGGCCGGGGGAGTTGTTTCATACGTGCCCTCTGGGGGATGGGTGGGATTCGGCAGATAGATTGGGGTCGATGTACCTCAAGCTCTCTGCCGGGCCAGCCGTGATCGCAGTGCTGAGGCCCTGCGCTTGCTTTGACCCTTTGCTCTCCAACCAGTTTGCTCAAGGTCAAGCCCGCAGATTGAAACAAGGGCGCGTCCTTGCCCGAGTCCGAATCATATCACATCGCATTCCCTTCTCCTTCTCCTCCCCCTCCTCCCTCCACCTCCATTTCCACCTGTCTCCCCCCTCGTATGCCTGCTGACACCGCCGGCGCTCGACGGACCGCCAGCACGCCATCCTCCCCCTCCCTCTCGGCCTCCTTCCCCCATTTTTGGTGGGCCTGTTTTCCACCACCACCACCATAAGTTGGAGGCGGGGCGGGAGGGAGGTGGAGGATGAGGAGGAGGGAGAAGAGGAGGAGGAGGAGGAGGAGGAGGAGGAGGAGGAGGAGGAGGACCCCCTCCCCCTCCTAGGTGTGGTGGTGGTGGTGGCGAAAGACAAGCCCACCAATTTTGTCGTGTCCCACCCGACGCGTTGGAGCTGTCAGGTTTCCAGGAGAGGAGCTCCCGCCTGCCCGCCCGGCATGATGGCCGCCGCGGCCGCCGGGCCCCGCGGCACCCCCGCGCTCCCTGAGCCCCTGGCACCGCTCGGCCGTGTGCATTTTTCCCTCGGCGAGGACCGTCGAGGAGCATCCTTGATCACTTGGCGAAAAAGCCACGCACGAAGCCGAAACAATAACACGGGGAATGGCCGTCCGAGCGATGGCCAGGAGCATCCCGCCTCGCGTCCTCGACGACGTGCCGACACCGTGCCGCGGTCGCCGGACCCCACAGGATCCCCGTGGTCCCCGAGCATCCCCTTGGCGTCCTCGACGAAATGCCGACACCGTGCATACCAGGCAGCCTCGGGGCTCAAGAGACGGGGGTCAATGCAGACGGGGGTCAGCCAGGGCACCGGGTCCTGCAGGATCCTGCGAAGACCCCCTTTGGCTGACCCAGGATGGCGAGCCGCTCGTGACCCCCTCCTGCATTGCAGTTTTTTGGTTTCTTGCTGACCCGGGTCTAAATTGACCCGGGTCAGAAGATCCCCGACAGCCCGCAGAGAGAGGCGTAACGACATCACGCTGTCCAGGCGTTCCGACGCACGAACAAAGAGGTCTTCATAATGGATATCAAGACACAGCAGCGCATATCATGTTATAACATAGTATGTCACGTTACGTTGGCCATAACAGAGAAACACGCGCATTTGCATAGCATGACAACCCAAACCATACTATACAATTGAATTTCATTATATTACCATAAAACAGCCCATGGCATATCATACCAGACAATGTGATTTCATGCAATGCCAATCCCGATTACGACAGAGTATACCATGTACGGATGCATCATAACATTATATGCTTGTTCTACGACTGGTGTCACCGATATCGATTATATGATAGCACGCAATAAAAGACAACGCACGTGTATAACCACCTCACATCATAACATAACAGGCCATACTGTACTCCGCATCGCATAGCGTAACACAGCATACCGTAACGCGCATGGTATGGCATATTGTGACAGCGCAGGTCATGCCATAGCACAGCGCTCTATCACATCTCGTACCATATAATAACTAACATTTGTTTCTGCATATCGTGGCTTTTCTGCGTACGACAGAAGCGACAATACATCGTATCGTAATCAGTGTACGCTTGGTATAATGAAGGCAAGACGTATGCTATACATTAACTAGAATACTATTACACAGTCGGCGAGGGATATCATAACATAACATAAATCAGCATACTATATCACAGAGCATATGACATCTCCCAGCATGCCATACCTTAGTGGGCCCCCGAAACGGCGGGGCCGTTTTTTCACCGTTTTCGGACATTTTCTTGAACATGCAAACGCTAAAAGAACGGCGACCCGAAACAGCAAACAAAAGGCTCTGGGATTGGAGCCGGAACGGGAACCGGAAAAAACATGGCGACGGAACCGGCAACAAAACGCGACGGAGGCGGCAAACTAGAACTGCAAAAAACGGCCACAGAACCGGCAAGAAGACGGCAAAACGGAACTGGTAAGAAAACGGCCCTGTCGTTCCAAGGGCCCTTTTCAGTACCATACCATCACATGACAGACTAGAGCATTCCATACCACAGCATCACACAACTGATCGTACCATGACGCACCAATCCATATTGTGACAGAGCGGGGCACAGCCACGTTTATCAGACCGCAACATCATACCGTCACATAACATATCGTAGCATATTTGATGATTCATTGTTACCACTACGGCAAGGACTGTACTATACCAGGCTAGGGCATAACATCATCCAATACTAACATAGTAACATGATCGGGTCGACGATACTTCCATGCAGTGGCACAGTCGCATGCAGTATGGCAAAACAGGAGAGAAATTAGCATACCAGCGTAGCCAAGCATACATCTTAACCCAATAGGCGAGAGATACGACACTTGACAATATCATAGCATCGCAACTTATTCCAACAGCTAGTCGAACACAACACGCCATACATGTAGTATGCAGCAACTTCGTGGAAACGTCATGCGTAATGTAGGACATACCATACGGGGGGTGACTCATCATGGTAAGACTGTACTACCATAGTGGGACAGCTGGCACTTCTAGTGTAATCCTGGTTGTACGATCGGAATACCGTAAGATTGTGTTCGTTAGCGTCCACACATTCAGTCCGAAAGCAAACGCGTATAACACATCGTGACTCGACATTTGCTCTGACATAGCACAACATACGCTTCTCTAGTAGTATGCAGCAAGCGATTTCAACGCACCCTAGCATCGCAGGACATATGGCAACAACGCGCAATGGAGGATGGCAGCGCACAACATCACGTGTATATACACCTGCCCGTGGGTGTAGTATGCATCAAGCGACCTTAACGCACCCTAGCATAGCAGGACATCAGGCAAAAACGCGCGCTGGAGGATGGCAGCGCACAACATCGAAGGATTGCAAAAAGACCCTTCGAAGGATTGCACGAAGGATTGCAATCCTTCGAGGGTTTTTTTGCAATCCTTCGTTGCAATCCTTCGTTCAAGTGAGGTTTTTTTGAAATCCTTCGTTGTTTTGCAATCCCTCGTGCATATACATCTGCCCGTGGCTCCAGGGCCGTGGGCCCTGAGGGCAACCACCTGGCCCCCCATGCCGGCTGCAGGGATCGTGGGCTTACCAGCCTCGAACGTATCCCTATCCTCCTCCTCCTCCTCCTCCTCCTCCTCCTCCTCCTCCTCCCCTCCTCCTCCTCCTCCTCCTCCTCCTCCTCCGACACGCGTACTGAAAAGGCACGGGCTTGAGAGCGCCATACGAGTAAGGATCGTGGGCTTACCAGCCTCGAACGTATCCCTACCCCTAAGATTGACACGCCAAAAGGCGATGACAATCTTGGGCATCCGCCCCCAAAAGATAAGGGAATCCCTGAGATTGCCATCGTGATGAGGAGGTGCCCAGCATAGGGATAGGGATATGTTCCAGGCTGGTAATGGGCCCCTCCAAGACGGGCCCAGAGGCCTCCAACAAAAACCCACGCTGGCCCAAGAGGGGTGCGAATCACCGACGAACCGCTCCAATACGCCCCAGTTGGCTCCAAGACGCATCGAGAGACTGGCCAAGATGCCCCGAGAAGCCTCCAAGGACACTCCCGAGGCATGTGAGCTGTCAAATGGGCCCCCCTAATCCCCCCCCCCAGGCATGCGTTCGAGTTGCAAACTATCCGCTAACTGCAGCGGCGACCGATTAACTATTACCACTCTGGCCGAACTTCGGTACCATGGCCGAAACAGTCCGCCCAAGCGGTGTTTCTCGCCTCCACCGCTAGCGTCACATGCACGCCGTTGTAATTTCAGAGCGTATATTTGTGCCATTCAGTGTGTGACAAAGAGCTTGACGGTTAAGTACCTCGCTTTTGAGGCTCCTCATCATACTTGCCCAGTTCCCGGCATCATTGTATCGGCGGTGCGGCCCGATTTGGTCCGTCCCGACGTCGCTGGTTCATCGGCGATGCGTCAGGGATGCATCGGCGATGCGGTGCGATCATCCGACCCCAGTTACTCTAGCCCTATCTGCGAGGCCTCCAGTTCAGAAAGTAGTTCGATCCGTTCCAC
>CAUYUJ010006703.1:77500-79422 GCA_963575745.1 Prorocentrum cordatum | reverse complement strand
TAGGTGTAAGGCTGGCGCCCTCCAAGAGGCAGCCTCCTGCCGGGAAGGCCTCCCCCCTCCCTCCACCCTCTTGTGCGCGCCGCCCGAGTTGGGGGGTGGATGCCAGGGCGTGGGCCGTGCCGTTTTGCCCAGACTTCATGGCGCCTCTTCGTGACTTATCTCATCACGCCCCTGGCCCCCCCCCCTCGGGCCGCGCACGTGCCCCCGGCCATGACCTGCACCCCCCCCTCCGGGCCGCCCCCGACGGGGACTCGGGGAGGCTCCCCGTCGGGGGGCTGCCCCCCCCGGCAACCTTGCCAGGCCCTCTCCGGCCGAGCGGCCGGGCGCCTCCGAGGCGCCTTCACGACGCGAGCTCATCAGCCTTCAGTCGGGCCCGTCCCTCTACAGGGGGAATATTCAAGATGGTTGAGAAATAGTCTGGGGACGATTTTTGCTACTCTTTCTGCTCATTTGGGGGGCATTTTCTGAGTAGTTGTGCACTGGTCACCCAAAATCCCCCTGTAGGGGGACACGCCCGACCTAACATTGGCATGTCTGGGCGCGGCCGCCCCGAGAGGAGGGCCCGCCCGGCAGCGGCGAGGCCGGCAGCGGCGAGGAGGGCGCCGGGGAGGGCGCGGGCGGTGGGGCCGCGGGCCGCGGCGAGGGCGGCGAGGGAGGGGCGGCGGCGCCCGAGGGGCCGAGCGAGGAGGAGAGGCGGCAGCTGGAGGCCCGCGCGGCGCGCGCGAGAGGGGGGGGGGTTCGGCCGCGCGCCGAGGGCGCAGGCAGGGCTCGTTTCGATCTCCCCCGATTCGAGCCGATGCGGCTGCGATGGGTTCCGATGCCGAGTCGAGTCGACGTGGGATTCCGATTCGGGCCCCGATCTCTGAATTGAGGCACACTGGCCTGACGACTTCTGCCGATTCGACTTCTGCCGACTCGGCTGCTGATTTCCGCCGATCCGATGCATCTCGATTGCCGATTCGACTTGTCGAGTCGATTCTGGGGGGAAGGCTTCTCAGAATCACCGAGCGCGTTCCACCACTCGCGAACTGCCTACTCGCAATCGTCCGAGAGAGAAGCACGTGTTTGCTTCGATCGTTGTAAGGCATCGGAACTCCCCCCCGGCGGCTCCGGGCCACGTGCGAGTAGTTCTTGTTTACGAGTAGTCGACCTTGCCAATCAAGGGTACCCTTATGTCCTGTGTCTCGCGACCCATGCGTCCTGCATTCCTGTGGCAAGGTGGCCCTCGGACGGGTCTCGTGTCCCCTCGCGTAGCCTGTCCAATCAAGTCCGACTGCATGGGGGAGGGGGGAAAACTTCTTAGAAGCACCCCGGCTTCTCATAAGGCGCGGGCCTTGCCTGTAAGTGTACGGCCAGCGCCTTCTAAGAAGCGGCCTCCTTCGGAGAAGCCTTCCCCCCTCCCCCTACCTTCATGTGCTCGCCCCAAAGGGGTGGCGCGAGGAGGAGAAGGTAACTCTAGGCCTCCCAGATGGGGTCGGAGTAGATGGAGTCGGAGGATAGCGCCGCGTCGCCGATGATACATCGGCGACGCGGATGGATGTGGAGCCCGATCTTCTCCATGCGGATGTCGCCGCTGCATCGCCGACGTCGCTGATGCATCGACGATGCGTCGCCAATGTATCGGCGATGCGGCGAGAGCCTCCGACCCAACCCACTGGAAGGCCTCTGGTAACGGTACCGTTGCTCGTCCTGGAGAGCCCTCGCTGCCACGATTGGACTCTCCTCGAGGCTCTGGCCACACGGCACCTCAGGAGAGGTCGGCATGGGGAGTCTGGCGACGTTTGCTCACCATCTCACCGAGGTCAGAGGCAGGAGAGGTGCCCATACCACTACACATTTTTCGTTTCTAAATAATCGAGAGTTCTTTGATTTTCTGGGGGGCCAGGATCATTTCATTTCTACTTGTTCTATCCTGGACCCCT
>CAUYUJ010006703.1:0-72500 GCA_963575745.1 Prorocentrum cordatum | reverse complement strand
TCAGATGACTTGAAGGCTCGGCATCAGTTGCCCCCCAGCCAGGGGGGATTGGAGGCCACCACCATCGACTGGTTTCAGGGGGCCGAAGATTTTTTTGACCACTCTGAGTCAGGGCTGGAGACCGAATAGTTCACGCTCCCCTTCACGGAGGACGGCCTCCAGTGGGCCACGGAGAAGCCCCAGCTCATACCCAGATACTTCCGGAAGGCCAGTAAACGAAGAGCAGCTCCCCCGTGGTCGCTCCCCCTTGAGCTCTTCTGGATGCTCCTGCACCCCTACAGTAGGATCTCCAAAAGGTTTCGAGGGCTAGGCTATGAGACTCCTACGGATGACCAGAAATGGACCAGGTACTACTTAAAGGCATTTCTACATCGAGTTTATCGTTCAGGACAAACACCAGTAGTCTGGCATTTATCCCAAGGCATTGCCATCAATTTTAAGAGGCTTGCGCACGTGTTGCGCCCGTTCGGCAAGGCCTTTATCACCGCGGGCCTCCGACCCGATCAGCGTGATCGGGGGCCTCTCTTTGCTCATGGCTGCGTGGCTGGACGACGAAGAGAGACGGTCATGATGATTCAACAGAGATTGAGTTGGCGTCTCAGACGCCTAGGCTTGCAGCACATTCGTGACCACAAGGACGCCACTAATTCCTTCGGCAGCACTGACTGGACTCACCTCTCTAGCACCGACGGGGCCATTATGAAGCCCCGGGAAATTTGCTTTGGTAAACAACGTTTTATGAGGTCAGCTGTTGCCTTCCAAGGCCCCGACGGGTTCCTCTTCGCCAAGCCTCACGCGGGGCCCCCCCAGGGGGACCCGTGGGCGGTCAAGATCTTCACCAGGGGCATAGATATAGTTTTCGAGCAGACCCAGGACGCGTTTATCGAGGGGGAGGATGAGACTTCAGACTGGCGCGTTGTCGATTTGCCGCAAGATGAGGAGGATGAGGAACCTATCGGGTTAGACCTGTCGTTTCACACGTGCGTAGACGATGCTACCAAGACGCTGATCACTGGATTGAGTGGCGCCGCGTCTCATACCGAGCTCAGCCCCGAATCGACCTCCTACAACACCCTCCTCTCCGACCAGCTCCCCACTCACAACTACTACCTCAATCATGCTAAGAATGAGACGGCGCTGGCCCTTTTTCGGGGAAGGCTCGCAGGCTGGCCGCGCGAGGTTTAAGGCCAAAGTGCTCCCGACAGCTGGTGTGCCCAGCGACCTCGCCAAGATGCTGGGGGGCCTCGCGCGTGCAGATTGTACGTTTAACAGCGAGCTTTCGGCCAGGCTCGCAACAATGCAGGTTTTCACAGCATGGGCCGATATTGGTATCAGTATGGTATTCCACGAATTGAGAAGCGAGCTGCACTTCTTTCTTGGGTTCTAGGGCCAGCAGTTTCTGGAGTAGAAGCTTTTATCTTGACGCAAGCGCACCTGGATAAACGACAAGCACGAGTATATCACTATGCACGGAGGGCGATGAGGGGAGGGGCAACATCTCGCTTTCCAGCATGCAGGTTTATCGTTTTTGGGGCAAATGGCTCCAGCAGGACATGAGCTTAGAGCGAGGATGATAAGGTGGCATCAGAGGTGGGTAGGGAATCCTAAGCGACACATTGCAGAATGGGGAGCACTACTAGACAGCATGCGGGTCGAGCGCGCAAACGAGTTGCCGATTGTGGGCGACGACGCCCGACTTACCCAGGCGGCATGCCCCTGGGCTCGCAGATTTGTGGAAGATATATCATCGTTGGCAGAGCTCGGGGCGATGATTGCAGCATGGTGCAGCAGTTTGATGGGCAGCATCTCCGCTTTTTTTTTTTTCTGATTCCGAGCTGATCGATTGGTTCGCGCTCTTCGGTGTAAAAAGATCAGCGCGGCATACTTATCGGTTCGCATCCCCCCTCCCAAATTGGACCCCACCACCTGAGGCTCCAGAGGGCCCCGGGGCGCGGCAAGAGGTTGGGGAGCACGGCTGTCCTGCCCACGGGTGCTCCAGGAGGTTCCAGGGTAAACGCCAGGTCCTGGTCCACTTACAAAACCATCACGGCCTCAAATCTATTCTCGGGACCGCTGTGGTTAACAGCCAGTGCTTCGTGTGCAACATTGTGTTTGAATCAAGAAACTCAGTATACAAACATGTGGTGGACCCATCCCAGAGTGGAGCATGCACGGCGAATCGCAGTGCGACATTCCGAACACCTACACCTTTATCCTCGGATTGCCCGTTGTGCGAGGCTCAGGTGTCTGACCCTTCTGAACTTTCACAACATATACGCTCGCACTTTATTCAGTTGCCGCTGCTGTTTGACGGGCGCGATCATGGCGAGCATCCCAGCCTGGCAGCTCAGCGCGAAGCGCATGGCCAGTCAGGACACAGGCGGCGACGATCGACGACAGCGGCTGGAACAACAGGTGGTCGGCCAGGCTCGTCAGGAGCTCAAGGGCAAGGAAGGAGGCATCACGGTGGCGCTGCTGGCAGTCTTGCGCAAGCTTTCTCTCATCAATGCCCGCGACCTCGCGGACATCACAGGCGCTGCGTTCAATTGTTTTCTCCTGCCAGCCAACGCCGCCCCCGTCAACATGAAGCAGACGGCTGGCCAGGACTACGTGACGGACTAAAAAGAGCGGGGGAAACATCGCGACAACGGGCCTCCGTGGCCCCACATATTCATGGCGATGGTAGCTCATTTCCTGACTACCCCAGCGGACAACAAGGAGCCAGTGGTGAGTCCGGCGCTGGCGGTTCTCAGGCACTACTGGACACAGACTTTTTGCCTGCTAGCCGAGCACGTACGCTACTGCCGCTGGTTCGACAAGAAAGCTGGCAAGAAGGAGGCGGACACTTACAGACAGCAGTTCATGATGAGCCCATACATTCAGAGCCAGGTTGCTACGATCGGCGGCATGTCGCTGACGACGGCCCACGCGGCGTTGCAAGTGTGCATTCGTCAAGAGAGCGGCAAGATCAAGGCTGGAGCGGCCCCCGAAGGGGCCTTGGAGAAGGATGCAGAGCGTCTGCTTGCGAAGCTCGGGATGGCCCCAGAGGAGACCCAGATGCACTTGGCAGCTTAGATGATGGCATGTCGGCCCCCTCCGTCGGTGTGCAACGCCTTAATGTCTGGACCTCTGGTCCTGCGCCTTCGGAGGCCCCCCCCCCCTGCGATATGATTCAGAGAGTGGATAGTGAGTCGGCTTTAGCGACGCCCTCTGCCCCGACTTCGGCACTTACTATTTCTGAGACCCGTGCTCGCATGAGGATAAGGCAACCCGCTCGCTTGTCTGCCATCGCTCAGTCACTTCGCATGCTCGAGCTGGCCCAAGAGGGCCACCTTGGACACTCCCAGCTTGCTCAGCTGCAAGCGAAATTAGCCACCCCGATTTTAGAATACACCTCGGGGAATGTGAAAGTTAAGGCTTACGATCAGGAGCCCCTGGAGTGTCGTTTGACGGTGGTTCAGGCTCTTCAGAGAGCCGCTCAGGTCAGGACGGCTTCCAATGACCTCAGCTCCCCCCCGTTCTCTGCTGATGCGCGTGCTTCGAGTGCGCTGCTTGCTCCTTCCCTTCCTCCACCACCACCGTCACTGATTTCAGAGCCCGAGCAGAATGAGTTTCGCACATAACGCCACGGCCCCCTCCGCTGCCTGCTGCCCTCTCTCCTATCCTTCCTCTCTCCCGCGGCTCCTGCTGCTGCTTGCCCCCCCCCCTTCTCCTGGCCTCGCGTGTGTGTGTGTGTCGTGTGTGTGTGTGTGTCGTGTGTGTGTGTGTGTCGTGTGTGTGTGTCTGTGTGTGTGTGTGGGGGTGTGGGTGTGGGTGTGGGTGTGTGTGTGTGTGTGTGTGTGTCTGTGTGTCTGTGTGTCTGTGTGTCTGTGTGTCTGTGTGCCTGTGTGTCTGTGTGTCTGTGTGTCTGTGTGTCTGTGTGTCTGTGTGTCTGTGTGTCTGTGTGTCTGTGTGTCTGTGTGTCTGTGTGTCTGTGTGTCCGTGTCTGTGTGTCTGTGTGTCTGTGTGTCTGTGTGTCTGTGTGTCTGTGTGTCTGTGTTCTGTGTCTCTGTTTGTCTGTGTGTCCGTGTCTGTGAGTCTGTGTCTGTGTGCCTGTGTGTCTGTGTGTCTGTGTGTCTGTGAGTCTGTGTGTCTGTGTGTCTGTGTGTCTGTGTGTCTGTGTGTGCTGTGTGTCTGTGTGTCTGTGTGTCTGTGTGTCTGTGTGTCTGTGTGTCTGTGTGTCTGTGTGTCTGTGTGTCCTGTGTGTCTGTGTGTCTGTGTGTCTGTGTCTTGTGTGTCTGTGTGTGTGTCTGTGCGTGTGTCTGTGTGTCTGTGTGTCTGTGTGTCTGTGTGTCTGTGTGTCTGTGTGTCTGTGTGTCTGTGTGTCTGTGTCTGTGTCTGTTGTGCTCGTGCGTCTGTGCGTCTGTGCGTCTGTGCGTCTGTGCGTCTGTGCCGTCCTGTGCGTCTGTTCGTCTGTGCGTCTGTGCGTCTTGCGTCTGTGTGTCTGTGTGGTCTGTGTGTCTGTCCTGTGTGTCTGTGTGTCTGTGAGTCTGTGTGTCTGTGTGTCTGTGTGTCTGTGTGTCTGTGTGTCTGTGTGTTTTGTGTGTCTGAGTGGTCTGTGTGTCGTGTGCTTGTGTGTCTGGTGTCTGTGTGTCTGTGTGTCTGTGTGTCTGTGTGTCTGTGTGTCTGTGTGCCTGTGTGTCTGTGTGTCTGTGTGTCTGTGTGTCTGTGTGTCCTGTGTGTCCTGTGTGTCTGTCTGTGTGTTCTGTGTGTCTGTGTGTCTGTGTCTGTGTGTCTGTGTGCTGTGTGTGTCTCGTGTGTCTCTGTGTGTCTCTGTGTGTCTCTGTGTGTCTCTGTGTGTCTCTGTGTGTCTCTGTGTGTGTGTCTCTGTGTGTCTCTGTGTGTGTGTCTCTGTGTGTCTCGTGTGTCTGTGTGTCTCTGTCTCTGTGTGTCCTCTGTTGTGTCTGTGTGTGTCTGTGTGTGTCTGTGTGTGTCTGTGTGTGTCTGTGTGTGTCTGTGTGTGTCTGTGTGTGTCTGTGTGTGTCTGTGTGTGTCTGTGTGTGTCTGTGTGTGTCTGTGTGTGTGTCTGTGTGTGTCTGTGTGTGTCTGTGTGTGTCTGTGTGTGTCTGTGTGTGTCTGTGTGTGTCTGTGTGTGTCTGTGTGTGTGTGTGTGTCTGTGTGTGTGTGTGTGTCTGTGTCTGTGTGTGTCTGTGTCTGTGTGTGTCTGTGTCTGTGTGTGTCTGTGTCTGTGTCTGTCTGTGTCTGTGTGTGTCTGTGTCTGTGTGTGTCTGTGTGTGTCTGTGTGTGTCTGTGTGTGTTTGCGTGTGTTGGCGGTGTCCTGTGCTTTCTCGCCCGTCGTTCCCCTTCGTTCCCTCGTCGTGTCGTTGCTGGGACGTGGCCTAGGATTGAATTGGGGGAGACTTTCGACTCTCTTCTGATGCGAGCCTGCCGCTGGGAGGATGGTGCCCACGTAGGCCGTCACGGGCTGTTCCCCACTGGACGGTGCTGCCTTGGGCCAGTGGCTTCCCCCCAGCGAGGCTGCAGGCTATAGCCCCGTGCTATCCGCAGATCCTTATACATATCATGTGCCCGTTTGCTAAGTCTCGCTCTACAGTGGAACTCACCAGGGTCGTAAGCGTTCCAGTCCAGCCCTCCTCCTCTTCATCCTCATCCTCATCCTCATCCTCCTTCCCCTACACCTCCTCCCCCTCCTCGTCCGCCTCCTCCTCCTCCTCGTTATCCTCCTCCTCCTCATCCTCGTTCTCCTGCTCCTCCTCCTCCTCCTCCTCCTCCTCCTCCTCCTCCTCCTCCTCCTCCTCCATTATTCGACGGCAGATGTCGTCGGATGATCGCGCCGCATCGTCGATGCATCGGCGACGTCAGCGATGCATCGAGGCCGTCGGCGTCGAGAAGACCGGGTTCCATATCAAGCCGCATCGGCGGTGCTGCGCGATCCTCCGACCGCATCTAGGTCGGCCCCGTTGCAGGGTCCTTCTCGGTCGGCTCTTCTTGGCCAGGGCCGCCTTTGCAGTTCTAGCCCACCTGTCTGCCTTCCGTCCCGCTTTCTTCCCCCCCTCTGGTCCTGCATTCCTGCTCGCGCTGTGCCGTTCACTTTCGGCTGGTCGCCGCCACTGCGCCGCCGCTCCGCGCACAGAGAGGGGCCGCGCCGCGGCTCGTGTGCGAGCGCACGTCCATCGCTGCGTTTTGCTCGTGCTCCTCGTCGCTGGCCGCCGTGGCGGCAGAGAGCGGCGGGACGCGGAGAGACGGAGCGGCCATTCGTTTGCCTCCTCATGCCTCCTTCCCGATCGCCTTTCTTTGCAGTCCTTCCCCCCCTCCTCACACTCCCCTCCCATCCCCTCCTCCCCCCCTCCCCTCCTCTCGTCTTCTCCTCCCCTCCACAATTACCCTCCTCTCCTTTCCTCCTCCCCTCCACAATTACTCAATATGAATACTACTCTCCCTCTTCCCCTGATGACGGTTTGAAAGTATTGGCCCCCCCCCCCGCGTGTTGTTTTTTACACAGGATTTCCCCGGAGTTGGGTTTTCGCTTGCATTTTTTTCCAAAATGCTGCTCTCGCTGAGGCGCCGGCCTCATTTTCGGGCCCCGCTCGTTCCGAATCGTGCTCCCGCTGCAGAGCTGGCCTCATTTCCGTGTTTCCGCTCGTTCCGAATCGAGTTCCTGTTGCAGCGTTGGCCTCATTTCCGCGCTTCCGCTCGTTCCGACTCGTGCTCCGCTGCAGCGTTGGCGTCATTTCCCGTGCCATGCCACGGCATGCAATGCAATGCTAGGTTGATGCTACGCTTTGCGGTGCTCTTCTACGCCATGCCATGCCGTGCTCTACAATGCATCGCGTACCCTTGCAGGATCATTGCCCTGCTCGACATCCGACTGTGCGAGTAGAGAGGGGATCTACGCCATGGTACGGGATGGGAGGGAGGGGTAGGATGTCCGATATGACGCGAGCGCACCTAGCTTGTCCCCCTCCCCTCCCCTCCTCCCCTCCTCCCCTCCTCCCCCCCTCCCCCTTCCCCTTCCCCTCCCCTCCCCTCCTCCTGCTCCTCACTCCCCTCCCCCATGCCTCCCCTGGGGTCCGACGCCGCGAAAAAAGTGTCCGACGCCTCGCACGTGCACGGCCAGAGGCCCAGACCCCTGACTGCTTCCGCGGCGCGCGTCTTTCTCCGGCCGGGGTCGGATGCGCGAGGGCCCCCCGGGCCCGACGCTTCGCGAAAGCGTCCCGTGTGGAACAGCAGATGCGACGCCTGGATCTCAGGGTTTCCTCAGGTGTCGTTTCGATTCCTCCGATTCGAGTCGATCCAGTTTCGATTGCCTCGGATTCCAATGCGAATTCAACTTGGGAGTCCGATCCGGGCTCCGATTTCTGACCGGAGGCGTACCAGCCTGCCGATCCGACTTGTCCCGACTCGGCTGCCGATTTCCGCCGCCCCGATTCGTCTCGATCGCCGATCCGACTCGCCGATCCGACTCGGGGCTCTCCCGCGCTCCGACGCGCCAGGACGAGTTCGACGACTACTTGGCCGACCTGTTCACGTGACGCCGGGTCTCCTGGCCTGCCAGCGGCGAGCACAGGGGGGCGGCGAGCACGAGGGGGCGGCCTCGAAGGCTTCCGGGGGAGGGGAGGGGCAGGCGTCCTCCCAATTGGCTCTTCTGGCTTCTGGGAAGCCTCCTGGCCTCTATAGGCCTCCAAGATGGGGTCCGGGTAGATGGGTTGCCGTTCATCACCCCCCACCAAACCACCCCAACCCAACCCGAAGGCTCAGATTTACCCTCGATTTCCAGTGGGGGGGGGGTCAGGAAACATCGAAGAAACACATGTGGGACCCTTACCCCCCCAACCCGAAATTCGGGTCTTCGGGTTGGGTTGGGGTGGTCTGGTAGGTAGTCAGTTCACATCCTGTCTTTCCGGGGTGCCAGAACACGATCAGAGCCCCTCCAGGCTTCGAGGCCCATCCGGGTCCGTTGAAAGCCACGCTGGCACTCTGAACCGAAAGGCCACCGAAGGTGCTATTTCTGTGTCCTCCTGGAAGACCCCGGCTTCGGAAGCCCCAGCGCCCTCTTCAGAAAGCCAGACCCCCCCGCGCGCACCCACCTCTTCGGTAGCAAATCATGGGAGCCTTGCATCAGCGTCGGTTGGCGTCTGGCAGTCGATGAGACAGCGCCGATCCAGCAGCGATTGGCGTCGATTCGCGAGAGCCAACAAGATGGCATGGGAGGCTCCCACATGAGTTGCCGCAGAGCCCAGACATGCAACGTCCTGATTTTTTTGGGGGGGACGGCGTCCCTGAAAGCCCCGACCCTTTCCCCGGCACCGGCTTCTCCTCCCGGGTCGTTTTCTGACGGCCCCGAGGCCCGGCGAGGGCCTCCAGGGGCCGAAAGTAGCCAAAAACCTCCCGTCCAGATTTTGTGTTGCACGACGCGATCGTGTCTGGGAGCGACTCTGCGCCGCGTCGCCAGACCTGCCCGCCTCCGACGCCCGCCGGCCCTCGCAGAGCGCAGCCAGCGCCGCCCCGCGCCCAGGGCGGCCGGCGCTCCGCGCCCACCCAGGCGCGGCGGCGGGCCGCCGCGGCCGCCCGAGAGGCCCTGGCTGGAGGGTTTCTCCGAAGGGCTTCGGCGACCCCTCCTCCTCCTCCCCCTCCTCCTCCTCCTTCTCCTCCTCCTCCTCCTCCTCTCCTCCTCCTCCTCCTCCTCCTCCTCTTCCTCCTCCTCCTCCTCCTCCTCCTCCTCCTCCTCCTCCTACTCCTCCTCCTCCTCCTCCTCCTCCTCCTCCTCCTCCTCCTCCTCCTCCTCCTCCTCCTCCTCCTCCTCCCCCTCCCCCGTCTTTCTCCTCGTCCTCCCCCTCCTCGCCCTCCCCGTCCTCCGGTCGCCCACGGCCCCAGGGGAAAGGCGGCCCGAGGCCCGAGGCCGGCATGCCGCCGGCCGAGCGACGCCCCCTCGCCGTGAATTGGGATTGAGTCGGGCACGTCCCTTTAGCCCTGTGGAGGTCGATTGGATGACGAGGCATGCCGCCAAACGGTTTCCAGATGTCTGAGCATGTCTCAACCATGTTTTAAACATTCAAATGTGTGTGGAACCTGTTTAGAGCATGGTTGACACATGTTAAACACATGTTCCACTCGATGCTAGGATTCTTAGAGTGTCCGTTGTCGTGGCATCCACAACTTTAGCCCAGAGCACCAGCAAGAACTTCGAGCTCCACGAAAGTACCAGAACTGGAGGGTGTCCACGTGCCGAGCCCTGGGAGGCGATACTCGTTCGACATTGCTCCGATGCTCTTCTGGGTGCGCGAAGTCAGTTCTGGGGTGTGGGCCTGAAGCGCGACGGGAGCAGCACAGCCCGAGGCCGGCATGCCGCAGGCCGAGGGACGCCCCCATGGCCGTGGATTGGGATGTGGTCGGGCGTGGCCCCCTGCAGGAGGAGTATTCAAAGATGCTCGAGGAGACTGGTCTGGGGACGATTTTTGTTGGAGTGTTCTGAGGTCTTTTATGACAGTGTTTGGGGTATGTGTTATTTGTCGTCCAAAATCCGCCTGTAGGAGGACACGCCCGACCTAAAATTGGGACGATCGAAGCCCAGACATGATCGCGTCCTAAAAATAGGGAAATATAAAAAGGACAGCGGGTTTTCTGTCGTTCTCGGCCTCGGGGAGCCCTCGCGGGGCCTCGGGACCGTCAAAAAAGGACGGAGGATGAAGATCCGTCCCCAGGAAAGGGTCGGGGCTTCTGGGGACCGCGCATTGAAAAATTCAGGACGTCGCATGTCTGGGAGTGGGAACTCACCGAGCGCGTTCCACATCTCGCAAAGTGCCAATTCGCAAACGTCCGATAAAGACACATGTCTGCATCGTCGTAGTGTATCGCACATCCTCCATGGCGGGTCCAGATCACTTGCGAGTAGTTACTTTACTTTGCGAGTAGTGGAAAGCGCTTGTCTGGGTACGGAAAGAATGGGTACAAATGCCGACGGCATTTCCCATGCATGTCGGACAGGAGTCGCTGCCGGTGTCGCTGCGGACGTTGTCCACACGAGACAGAAGGCCGCCTGCCCAACAGCGGCCGCGGCCGGTTTGGGACAACATGTGTTGTCGGGCAGCGTACCCATAGTTTCTGTACTCGCTTCTGGCGCTCAAAGTGAAGCAACGTCAGAATCCCGACGGTATGAGTGTTGTGGAGCCCGCAGTTTTTCATGAGCTGCCAACCAGCACCCATACTTATGCGACCCGTCGATGTCTCGGGGTGGTGGAGTTCCATGGGGCGTATGGGTGTGCGTT
Organism: Prorocentrum cordatum; assembly: GCA_963575745.1. NCBI lineage: Eukaryota > Dinophyceae > Prorocentrales > Prorocentraceae > Prorocentrum > Prorocentrum cordatum. Next base: position 62,235 of record CAUYUJ010006703.1, on the reverse strand, counting down.
GTCGAATGCGGGTCCCCGTAGGAGCGGGAGCACCCCTTGGGGTCCGACGGCTCGTACCCATACTTATACCCCTTTCATCGCCTTGCCCTTTCCCGTTCCTGGAGGGTTTCTCCAAAAAGCTTAGGCGACCCGTCTTCCTCCCTCCTCCTCCTCCTCCTCCTCCTCCTCCTCCTCCTCCTCCTCCTCCTCCTCCTCCTCCTCCTCCTCCTCTCCTCCTCCCCCTCCTCCTCCTTCCTCCTCCTCCTCCTCCTCGTTCCTCCTCCTCCCCTCCTCCTCCTCCCTCCTCCTCCCTCTCCCCCTCCTCCTCATCTTCCCCCTCCTCCCTCCTCCCCCCCTCCTCCTCCTCCTCCTCCTCCTCCTGCTCCTGCTCCTCCTCCTCCTCCTCCTCCTCCTCCTCCTCCTCCTCCTCCTCCTCCTCCCTATCGGTTGGAGCGCTTGTTGTTCTTTCGCCATTGTTCCCCTGATCTCGGTCCTCGGGGACCGCTGCTGGGCTCTCGGGGACCACCAACAAAAACGGAGCCTGCACAGAGCACTTAACCCACCCGGGAGAGCGGTCAGGACTTCCGGGGCCGCAGACTGAAACCATGTCGGCGGACGTCCCCAGACATGATCGCATCGTAAACAATCAGGGCGGGAGGTTTTTGGCCAGTTTCGGCCTTGGAGGGCCCGCACCGGGCCTCGGGGCCGTCAAAAAACGACTCGGGACGAAAAACCGGTCCCGGGGAAAGGGTCGGGACTTCCAGGGACGCCGTCCTGAAAAATCATGATGTTGCATGCCTGGGTCAGGGTGTGGGTCCTGTTGTTTTCGCCGGTCTCGGCTTCTGAATGCCGTTGATTGGCATCCTGGGCTTGTCCAAAGATTACACCCCTGCGGCAGAAGGCCCCAGCTTTCAACTTTAGTCAGGGAGAGAAGGCATAGACTGAGACGCCTAGAGCGGCCACATTAACGAATACCACAGTATGATAAAATGCAGTATTGTCTATCATGGTGGGTGACCTTGTATGGCATGATATAGTCAAGCGCTTCCTCTATCGTAGGGGATGGGGGCAAATGATAGTAAAGTCTGGTCTAGTACGACAGAGGACCGTCTAGTGTAGAACTAATCGTATGGCCGACTATGTATTTGACTCGACCGGACGAGGATGAAGAAGGGGAGAATGAGGAGAAGGAAGAATACAATTACGGATCCGAAAACTAGATTATGGGAGGCCACGAGAGACCACAGCGAGACCCGGGCCCCCTCCCTGGCGCGCAAAGCGCGCTAGTGGAGTGACGGCGCCGGAGGAGCCGCCAGGGGAGTTCAGCGCAAATCCGAGAAATCTGCGCGGCCCTCTCAGAGGTTGTGTGCTTCTCCCGACGCGTCTCTGCTCAGAGTCGCTGCGCGACAGCAGATGTCGGAGTCCAGGCCCTCCCGCTGTTCCTCGACAAGCTCGTGCCGTCCTGGGTCGCCGTGGTGCTGTCGGTGTCCCTCGTGCTTGTGTTCGGCGAGATCGTGCCCTCCGCGATCTTCACGGGGTCTGCCGCGGGGATTGCTCAAAGACAGAGACACGGAGAGGGACGGAGGGGGGCGATCCTCCTCCTCCTCCTCCTCCTCCTCCTCCTCCTCCTCCCTCCTCCTCCTCCCTCCTCCTCCTCCTCCTCCTCCTCGATATAGATAAATGAATATATATATATATATATATATACACACTAGAACCACGCGCGCGCTTCGCGCGCGCTTAGGTTCTAGGTACGGGGCAAGGAGTACGAGGAGGGGGGCGACGACGACAACGACGACGAGAAGGCAGAGCAGTACAGTCGGGGCGCTGAAGAAGGAACACCCCTTTCGTTGGGGAGGGGCTCGGTGTTCCTTAATTATTTTGCAGTTTGCCTCGGGTTTTCCTGAGTTTCCATGGGAAGTCGAAGTCTGACTTATGAGTCAAAGGGGCCTCGTTCGTGATTTAGGGTTCCTTAGGTCAACGCCCCGACTGTAGGGCGAGGGGTGGGGAGGACCACCCCCGAGCCAGAACCCCGACAATCTGCCAAGTCCTCACAAGACAGCGCAGTCTTAAATGCGCACCCCCCCTCCCGTGGTCTGCAGTACCATGACGAGGACAAGAAGGAGGACCATGACGAGGACACTGAGACGTAGAGGCGGGGGAAGCGGCAGAAGCGGGAGAGCAGGGACAGGCGGGCGAGGTTGGAGAGGGGATGGATAGGAGGGGCAGCAGGGAGGAGTAAGTAAACGTACGGAGAGGGGGAGGATGAGAGAGGCATTCGGAAAGGGTGGAGGGAGGCAGAGAGGGAGCATGAAGCATGGAGAAGGAGGAGTAAGAGGGGGAGGGCGGACACCAGAGGGAGGGGGGGGGAGCGGAACAGTTGAGGGCGGGCGGAGGGAGGGAGGGTGTGAAGTGACGAGGAGAAGGAGGAAGAGATCGTCTTCCCCCATCCGTTCGCGTCGCTGCCTGCTGGAGGTGGGGAGGGCAGGAGACAGAGCAGGGAGAGGAGGAGGCGGTAGAGGGGGGGGGGAGAGCAGGATGGCGAGAACGGCGATGGGTAGAAAGGAGTGATGGGCAGGGAGAGGGGAGAGGGGAATCGTTAGGGGGAGGGCAGTTAGGATTAGGTCGGGCGTGTCCTCCTACAGGTTGATTTTGGAGGAGAAAATTTCACATAGCCAAAACAATTATCAGCCATAGTAAAACATTGAAAATACGTCCCCTGAATATGTCCATGTTTGATAATCCCTCCTGTAGAGGGACACGCCCGACGTAAAGTCAGGACGTACAAGAGAAGAAGGAGGGAGACGTGTCTACAGCTATTCCGTTCTGGTATGTGCGCCGGCTACGGGAGGACGGAAGGGGAGCACACAGAAAGGCAAGGGTTGTCCCGTCCCGTGTCGAAGATGCACCACCGAGGAGGTGTTCGGCTCTTCACGCGCTTGAGTGCTCGTATTGGAGAAGAGTTGCGTCATGAGTGCGTGGGGCATTGCAGTGGTTTGGGCATGAGGTTCTTACTGAGCATCGACGTTTATGACTCGGAGTCGCATCCGTTTTGCTCACAGAGGCAGGGGGCAGCAGGAAGCGAAGCAGCGGGAGAGGAGGATGGCGAATTTTCATGATGGGTTTTAAGATGCCGAAGGTGGATAGGCATTGAGTTCGAGAGCGGCATAGCGATACACATATGTACATAGAGATATATCGGATAAGAAAGAGAGTGAGGGAGAGAGGCACTGAGAGATAGAAAGAGGGAGAACCCCGCAGTCCCTGTCAACAACCATTTGACAGTGATCGCGGCATGGCCGCGCATGATTTAGACTTAGTCGCGAGGTGCATGTTGTATTGTTGTTTTGTCAGGGATGGTGGCTCTGCGCACGGCAGTGAATATGCTGGCACCCCCGCCGTCCCTCTTAAAAAAAAATACGAAGTGGTCGCGGGCCTCACGAGCATGACTCAAGACTTTGCCCCAAAGTGTATTTTGCACTGTTCTTGGACAGGGATGGTGGGGGGGGCCGCATCGGATTGGCCGCGCATGCTCCCAATTTGGAGGCAGCGTGCGGTTTGTATGGTTTTTGTTGACATGGATGGTGGGGGGCGGGCCGTCATGGTGCCCTCATGCATTCCTGGTTGGACGCCGGTGGCCTGGGGGAGGGGGCGTATATATGAATAAGGAACAGTGGTAAACCACTCCACTCCCCCCAGGCAGGGGGAGGAGGGATTCTGGCAGAGAGAAGGCAGTTATCGTTAAGCCACTTACGCCCAGAGGGCTGGTGGGATTGTTCGGTCTTGTCGCCCTGCGGGATTCGGCGCAGGCAGGGCACGAGGGGCACGAGTGCCGAGGACACGGGGCCCGAGCTGGGCCCGACAGCTCGGAGCGGGCCTCGAGGCCGAGCCCCAAGCAGCTGCGCCACCTCCTGGCGGCTGCTCTGCAAGCCCCTGCCTGGCTCCCCGCGTCGATCCTGCTCGGGCCGATTCGATCTCGACGTCGTTGCGGCCCGATGCACCCGATGTTGGCAGGGCGTGTCCGCGCATCCTTGCGCGGGCAAACCAACATCCAGCCCCGACTCCTCGCCGGTGCGTCCCAGTCTGATGCGATTCACGTTCCGATCCGATCAGGGACGGCGGTTCGATGCTGGTGATCCCTGCCCAGCAGCAACCAGCTCGAGTACGCCTCCAAGTTCACCGGGATGGTCAGTTGCTTCCAGCTGGTCCTGTTGCCGATCTCGTGGCCCATAGCGCAGGCGCCCGCAAGCCCACCTGGGCGGGGCGCCGACGTTGAGCTCTCGGGCTGTGTGGTGGTATCGACGTGCAGCCTACTACCGCGCAGTGAAGCGAAGGGGAGGAGGTGGCGGAAGAGGAGGAGGAGGAGGAAGACGGGCCGGAGGGAGGAGGGAGAAGGGGGGAGAACGACTCGACGAGAGGGAGAGGGAGGGAGGGAGGGAGGAAGGGAGGGGGAGGGAGGAGTGGGGAAGAGGAGGTAGGAGGAGGAAGGGAAGGAGGGAGGCGGGCAGTATGAGATGAAAGAGGGAAGATAAGGGGAAGGGTGCGGGAAGAAGATGCCGAAACAGGCAAGGGAGCAGCAGCAGCAGTAGGCGGGCGATAGTGGGAGTGGGGGCGACGGGGAGGGAGCAGCAGGTGGAGAAGGAGGAAAGCGGAGGGGGAGAGGGGGAGGAGGAGGGACCCCCGTTCGGGGCGAGCGCCGCCGCCCGCCTCTGCCCGAGGCGCTGGCCCAAACGTCCTACTTATAGGGCGACAGAAAGAAGAAGGAACAGGACGGGGAGCAATAGCGAGGAGCGAGTGAGCGAGACCGGTCGCAAGGCGGGTCTACACGAAATCAGGGCTCCCAGAGGAGAGGTTGGGAGGAGGAGGAGGAGGAGGAGGAGGAGGAGGAGGAGGAGGAGGACGTGAGAGTGCGCGGGGGTGGGGAGAGGGGTGGATGAGGAAGGAGGGGGCAGGAGGGGGCAGGATCCGTGCGGGAGGAGGAGCAGCAGCAGGACCAGGAGCAAGCAGGAGGAGGACGAGCAGGATTGGACCAGCGGCGGGTGCGGGATCAACGGTTGAGGCAGAAGGAACAGGAGCCAGAGGAGCATGGCATCCATCAATTACGTGGGTCAAGCAGTGGCGAAGCGTCCTAGCGTGCCTATAGCCCTACTAAACAATGTTCTAAGGACCTTTTTGTGGTTTCCACAAAATGTTCCTAATGCGATGGCGGAGTCTGTCTTGTTTCATCACATCGGGTTTATGTTCTAAGAGCATTGTTTTCGTTCTCAGAACATTTTGGGGTTCTAAGAACATTTCGTGGTAGGACTATAGGATTGCCGGGACGGTCGGTCCCTGCTCAAGTGAAGATAGAAGAGGGAGGAGCAATCACATGTTTATTGCTGGCTCCTCGTCCTCTTCCCCCAACGGAGCCACATGCCGGACATAAGCCCTTCCGATATGATTGCGCGCAGCAGCATCGGTTTAAGTCGGGCCTGTCCCTCTACAGGAGGAATATTCAAAAATAGTAAAACAATCATGGGACGATGTTTTAAGCATGTTATGTTTATGTTGGGGTATTGTTTGGCTATTTTTTATTGTTCGTCCAAAATCCCCCTGTAGGGGGACACGCCCGACAGAAGCATCGGTTCACGCATCCTAGATGCATTTCAGAGAACCGAATCTCACAGCGCACAACTGCTGCACACGAAGGCGGGGCCTGGCCACCAGGATGGTCTTATGGACCCGCTGTCTCGCGATGGCAGTCACGTGAACACACGTCCAGCAACACATTCGCTACCCGACCCTCGAGAAACAGGAGGAGGAGGAGGTCGAGGAAGGAGAACACAAAACGTGTTTCCCACCCTTCCTGTGTTGAGCTGAGGTCTTGAGAAGTGCATTGTGGTCTCAGAGGGTCACATCCTCCTCCTCATTCTCCTCATCCTCCTCATCCTCCTCATCCTCCTCCTACCTCCTGTATGCTGCTTGGTTCCCAACCCGCCTGTGTGCTGGGCTCTCGTTTTGAATGGGGCACTGCTCGTGTTTCTCCCTCCCCCTCCCTTCCTCCGCCTACCGCTTGCTGCATGCGTCCTCCTGCATATTGTGTATCCACTTGAGGGCCGCAAACTGCGCAATCGTCGCCACTTCCGTGGTCTCCTGGGAGGCACGGAGGAGGTGAGGGCAGCGGGGATCATGTTGAGACCTCGCGGCCCCGTCGGGGGCTGCGAGGTGTCCAATTGTCACCACCTTCGTGGGCTCTTGTGAGGACCCACCACCTTCGAAGGTGAGGACAGCGGGGATCCACCGAGACCTCGCGGTTCCGTCGGGGGCTGCAAAGTGCCCAACCGTCGCCACGTTCGTGGGCTCCTGGGAGGCACGGCGGAGTGCAGGGCAGCGCAGATCGCTGGTATCTGGCGATGTGTGTCTGTGTATTTCGCGTGGGGAAGGGGTTGGGCACGTCTCGGCAAGGACCGACCACAACGCTGTTAAGCTTGATTTGGGCCGTTGTCTTTGTTTCGTTTATTGTTTTGTTGTTGTTTCGTTTCGTTGTTCGTTGTTGCTTTAAACGCCCCGTGTCGCCGTGCGTGTTCGTTTGGCGCTGGCTTCGTTTTAAACGTTCGTTTTAAACGTCGGGCCTCGTTAGGTGTTTCGTTGTAAACGCCAGTTCGTTTTAAACATCGTCGTGGTCGGTCCCTGCGCCTCGGGTAATGTTACCATCGCGGGGGGGGGGGGCCCTCGGCAAACGGGCAAGTTTACCATCGAGTCGGGGCCCAGCGGCAAAGCGCAAGGACGACCGACGACGGCGACGAGGCCCGTCGATAAACAGGATAGAACAGGATACCTCGGGTCCTGCTTCTACCGTGCAGAAGGGGCTTGTCATTGCCCAGGGGCTCTCCTCCTCCACCACCTCCACCACCTCCTCCTCCTCCTGCTCCGATGCACGGACGAGATTCAATCTGCCCTGTGCGGTGGCTCGGTGGCCACTGCTCTCGCTCCTCCCGGAGCCCTGCCAACGCTGCTGGAAGCAGCAGGCACACACCTCTGCAGAACGCAGAGCTTGGTCGGACAACGACAACGAGCTGGTGCTGGCTTCTCCGTGCCAGCTCTGCCCTGAGAGCCGCGTCCTGGCCCTCAGTTTGCCCTCCCGACTGGGGAGGTGGGAGGGGGAGGATGCGAGAGAGGAGGAGGAGGAGGAGGAGGAGGAGGAGGAGGAGGAGGAGGAGGAGGAGGTGAGGAGTTGGAGGAGGAGGAGGAGGAGGAGGAGAAGGAGGAGGAGAGAGGGAGCGGGAGCGGGAGGGAGGGAGGGAGGAGAAAGGGATACGTAGAGGGAGGGGGGAGGGGGCGGACGAGGACGGAGGGAGGAGGGAGGGAGTTAGGGTGAGGGGTTCAGAATCGGATTCAGAATGTGAGATCATGACCCGATGGGCTGCGACCGCCCCGCCGCGAGCGCCACCATTTCGAAGGCCCTGTGGGTCAGCGCAGCTGGGCCCAGCGGGCCAGCACGCTCGAGACCCGCCAGTCTGCACGTCCAGGCCTCCGATAAAAGGAGGGAGGATGGGGAGGGAGGCGCGTGAGGAGGAGCAGCAGCAGCAGGAGGAGGAGGAGGAGGAGGAGGAGAAGGAGGGAGAGAGGGGAGAGGATGAGAGAGGATGAGAGGGAGGACATCGTCTGCTCTCGCGCCCGGCCCGGCGCCCCCGCCAGGTGCTCGACCGCGTGCTCGGCACGGACCAGCCCCCGCCCTCCCTCCGCCACGGCGGCGTCGTCCGTACCGCGGGCGTCGGGGGACCATTATTTTTGTTCGCGCCTTGCGCCCTGCAGCAGCCCTCACTAACCTCCCCTACTGACTCCTCTCATTGGCTTTCTCCCCCCACCGACTCCTCTCACTGGTTCCGCCTTCCTTCGCCTCAGAATCATCCTCCTTCCCCCCCCTCATCCCTCCTCAGCGACGCCGCGTGTCCTCCCTCCCTCCGCCTCATCCATACCTCATTCCCTCCTCACGTCATCCCCGCCCTCCTTCCTCCTTCTCGCCCTCCTCGGCGGCACCGTGCCCCCGCCCGCAAGGAACACAAGCAGGAGACCCGCTTCTCCCGGCTGAGGGCGATGATAAAGAATGCGGGCCAGGAGCTCTCGCGCTCCCGGGGTCGCATCCGCCTCCCTGATATCTTCCTCAGTCGTCATCTTCAATCGTCATCTTCTGTCTCCCTCCACGTATCCTGCTCGCTCTCCTCTCCCATCGTTCACCTCTCTCTTCGTCCTCCCCCTCCTCCTCCTCCTCCTCCTCCTCCTCCTCTTCCTCCTCCTCTTCGTCCTCGTCGTCGTCACCCTCCTCCTTTTCATCCTCCCCTTCCTCCTTCTCCTTGTCCACCTCCTTATCCTCCTCCTCCTCCTCCTCCTGCTCCTCCTCCTCCTCCTCCCCCTCCTCCTCCTCCTCCTCCTGCTCCTCCGATTACCCCTCCTCCTCGTCCTCCTCTTCCTTCTCCTCCTCCTCTTCCTCCTCCTCCTCCTCCTCCTCCTCCTCCTCCTCCTCCTCCTCCTCCTCACCCTCATCCTCATCCTCATCCTTTTCCTCTTCCTCCTCCTCCTTCTCCTCCTCCTCCTCCTACCACTCCTCCTTCTTCTCCTCTTCGGGGTGTCGGGCCAAAGTGCCCCCTGTTGCAGGCGGGGAGCACCGGGGCTTTCGCGGCCCAAGCCCCCGCACCCGGGCTTTCCTTCCCGGGGGGCAGCCAGGTCCCGTGGCCCCCCCCCAGGGCGGTGCGGGAGCTCACTCCCCGCCCTCGCCGACTTGGGGCGGGACTGGCGGTCCTTTTTCTCTGTCGCGTCGTCGTCGTTGCCGCGGTGGTCGGGTTTGGTGAGCGCGCCGCTGGAGGTCCTCAGCAGCTCGACTGTCGCGGCTTGCGTTTTTCCCTGTTCCGCTCGGTCGGCCCGTGTGCGCGGGGCGCCGCGGGGCCCCTGGGCGGCCAATGCGCCGCCCAAGGCCCCGCGTGCGCCAACGTGGTGGCTTGAGCGTGCTATGAGCATGCCGCGGAAGCCGTGGCGCTCCAAGAAAATCTTTCTCCTCCTCCTCCTCCGCTTCCTCCTCCTCCTCCTCCTAAATCCCGTCCTCCTCCTCCTAATCCCCTCCTCCTTCTCCCCCTCCTCCGCCTCCTCCCCCTCCAGCTCCTTCTCCTCCCCCTCCTCCTTCTCCTCCTCCTCATCATTCTCCGCCCCCTTCACCCCCCTTCTCCTTGCCCCGTCTTTTCCTCCTCCTCGCCCTCCTCCTCCTCATCATCATCGCCATCATCATCAGCATCAGCATTATTATCAGATTGATCACCTCCTCTCTTTCCTCCTGCTCCCCCTCCTCATCCTTCTCCTCCTCGTCCCCTCCTCCTCCTCCTCCTCCTCATCATCAACCTCGTCCTCATCCTCATCCTCGTTTATTCCCTCATTTCCTCTTCCTCCACGCCCTCCTCTTTCTCCTCCCCCTCCCCCTCCCCCTCCTCCTCCTCCCTCCTCCTCTCCTCCTCCTCCTCCTCCTCCTTCCCCCTCCCCCTCCTCATCCTCATCCTCCTCATCCTCGCCTGCATCCTCATCCTCACCTTTGTCCTTCTCTACCTCTTCCTCCTCCTCCTCCTCATCTTCCCCCTCCTCTTCCTCTTTCTCTCCTCCTCCCCTCCTCCTCCTCTCCTCCTCCTCCTCCCCCTCCTCATGCCCACTAGCGCCCTCGCCCCCCCCCCCCCCCCCTCCTCCAGCATGGCGAAGGGGGCGAGTGAGTCCGAGGGGAACGCGCGGAGCAAGAGGACGAGGACGCGCACGAGCACGAGCCAGGAGGCCGCCCGCCGCCGCCGCCGCCCCCAACCCGCTCGGGGAGGCTGGCGGCCAAGTGATGCTGGAGAAGGCTGCAGACGGCCAGGACGGCCGCCAGGAGGAGCAGGAAGGGAGGAGAAGGAGGAGGAGGAAAAGGAGGAGGGAGGAGGAGGAGGAGGAGGAGGAGGAGGAGGAGGAGGAGGAAGAGGAGGAGGAGGAGGAGGAGGAGGAGGAGGAGGAGGAGGAGGAGGACGAGGAGGAAGGAGGAGGAGGAAGGGAGGAAGGAGGAGAGGAGGGAGGGAGGAAGGGAGGAGGAGGAGGAGAGGAGGAGGAGGAGAGGAGGGGGAGGAGGAGGAGGAGGAGGAGGAGGAGGAGGAGGAGGAGGAGGAGCAGGAGGATGCTGCGGATGGCCAGGACGGCCGCTGGAAGGAGCAGGAAGGGAGAAAGAGGAGGAGGCGGAGGAGGAAGAGGAGGAGGAGGAGGAGGAAGAGGAGGAGGAGGAGGAGGAGGAGGACGACGACGAGGACGAGGAGGCCGACGCCAGCCAGCCCATTCGGCGTCGCCGCCGCCACGGTCGCCGCGGCCGCCGTTGCGCTCTCGGGGGGTTGTCGGCGGCGTCGTCGGCGGCGGCGTCGTCGGCGGGGTCGTCGGCGAGGGGCGTTGTCGTCATCGGCCGCCGCGTCGCCGCTGCCTCCGCGCCAGAGGGGCAGCGGGGCCTACCCGTCTTTCGCCTGCTTTCGGGCGCCTTTGGGGGGCCCCCTCTGGCTTTCCAGAGGTCCGCCTCCCTCGCCCCCGCACCTCTTTGGAGCCACTCGGGCCTGTGGACTCAGGGGCAATGTGACGGGAGGATCACTCAAGGGGGGGGACGCATCGGCCCCCAATGGCCCGCTGATCGCCGATCGGGGCCCGATAGCCCACCCCGCCCAGGAACGTGCGGATTCGCTACTGGGGGCTCATCGTTGATCCATCGGCAATAGATCGCCGATGCCAGGTCGATGTGCCCCCATGTAACAGTCCCCCCCCTTGAAGTTTTTCCATCATGGACCCTGGCGACCGCTCGCGAGGAGCTCTTCGCCATGGCGCTTCACTCCAACGGGAGATCGTTTTCTCTTCCAAGGGCCTGTCTCTTCCCTACGACCCCAGCTAACTTGTCCCGACCGCCGCGCTGGATTATCCCCTTCTGGTTGATCATCTCGTTGCACGGCCACGGAGCTGGACGCTGCGCGCCGCCGTCGTTCACTGCTGGCCTCCCCCTCTTCCTCGTGCAACGAGGTTGGCGACGAATCGCGAAACTCGCCTGGCCGTCGCCATTGTCATGGGTCTCCACGCCATGGAGGTCTACCAGAACGTCGATAAAAAAAACGCTCTTTGTCGCCCGCTGCGCTCCCCGCCATCCGCTCGTTGCCGCTGGGCTCGGAGAATGGCGTCACTGCCGCTGGCCACAGAGAGCAGGGGCCCTGCTCGGACGGGGCCAGGACGCGGATGAGCTCGTTCCAGAGCGTTCGGGAACGCTCTTGGAGCGTTCTGGAACGCCCTGGGAAGGCCGCGGCGCCCGAGACATCCTCCGGAGCCGCTGGATCTCAGAGGTTTTCGATTTGTCCTCGCCCGAAGGTGTGCTCGTCGTGGCGTCGTCTTACCTGCGCTTCTTTCCTCTCCCATGTCGCCTCGTCGTCGTCCTCCGAATATTGTGGGCCGGCGCGGGGTTACATCCCTTGCGCGCTCGTCCTCTGCCCGCCCCCTCAGGGGCGACGCGCGCGCCGAGAAGTCTAATAGTATAAGCTCGGTGGCGGGCGCGTTCTGGCCATGCCGCTCGGGAGCGACCTACTACAAGATGTTTGTACTATATGTTCGGGGCGGACGCACGCCTCGAAGGAGGACATATAGTACCTATACGACCACCCTTCGGGTGATAAGGAGGTTCAGAGGGGGGGAGGAACCAACGTCTCACACGATCTGTCTTACTGTCGATCTCACTATCGGTCTCGCTCGATCGATCTCACTCGATCGATCTCACAATCGATCTCACTCGATCTATTTCATTCGATCGATCTCACAATCGATCTGACTATCGATCTCACAATCGATATCACAATCGATCTCACTATCGGTCTCACAATATATCTCACAGTCGGTCTCACTAGCGATCTCAGGATCGATATCACAATCGATCTCACAATCAACGTCATCATCGTCATCAGCAGCACCATCGTCATCAACTTCATCAACATCGTCATCATCATCTTCGTCATCGGGACACCATCATGATCACCTCATAGCCATCATCAACATCATCATCACCATCATCATCACCTGGACACCATCATTGCCACCATCATCATCAACATCAGCATCGGCACACCATCATCATCACCAGAACACCACTATCATCATATCCTCATCATCAGCATCATCATGAACAACATCATCAACATCCTCATCATCATCGGGACACCATCATCATCATCAGCAGCAATATCATCACCATCATCATCAAAATCAACATCATCGGGACACCATCATCATCGTCACCATCACCATCATCATCACCATCATCATCGGGACACCATCATCATCATCATCATCAACATCAGCATCATCATCATCGGCCTCATTATCAACCTCATCATCAGCATCATCATCATCGGGACATCAGCATCGTCATCATCATCCTCATCGGGACACCATCATTATCATCACCATCATCTCCATCTACCGCATCAGCATCAACCTCATCATCATCATCGGGACACCCTCATCATCACATCTCCATCATCATCTCATCTTATCGACATCATCAACATCATCATGGTCATCAACATCACCATCATCGGGACACCATCATCATCATCATCATCAGCAGCAACATCAGCATCATCAACATCGTCATCATCGGGACACCATCATCATTACCACCATGGCCATCATCATTTTCAGCATCATCACCATCATCATCATCATCATCGGGACACCATCATCGTTACCATCAGAATCACCAACATCACCATCTTCGGGACACCATCCTCATCATCATCGGAACACCACCACCATCATCATCATCATCACCATCTCATCATCATCATCATGAACAGCATCATCAACATCACCATCGGGACACCATCATCATCATCATCATCATCATTATCATCATCAGTATCATCATCATCATCATCATCATCATCCGCAACCTCATCATCACCAATATCATCATCATCATCGGGACACCATCGTCACCATCTCCATCATCATCATCATTTGGACACTATCATCACCATTAACATCAGCATCATTCATCATCGGGACACCATCATCGAAAATCATCATCCGCACCTCATCATCATCCTCATCATAAACAGCATCAGCATCGGGACGCCATCATCGTCATCACCATCAGCATCATCAACATCATCATCATCGGTACACCATCATCATCACCATCATCACCATCAACAGCCATCATCAACCTCATCATCATCACCATCACCATCGTGGCACCAACATCATCATGTTCAGCATCATCATCACCATCATCCCATCATCTCATCATCATCAACATCATCAGGATCATCAACCTCATTATCATCGGGACACCATCATCATCATCAGCAACATCAGGATTATCAACATCACAACACGAAACCGAAACCGATTTCCCAGTAGGGGGGCTCTCCGTTCCACTTCGATCTCACCCCCTCACCTCCGACTAGTATGTCCTTTCTGCGTTCCACAGAAGGATGCAGGGAGGAGCACGAGGCGAATGACAAAAGGGGAGAATGAGGCAGTCAGGAGTTAGTACGGTCGGGCGACGAAATCTATACGTATACACTGCTCCGTGGCCATGTCCATCCTGAACCCAGGAGCTGTGTATACGCCCTCCTGACCAAGCCAGGAGGGCGTAGCGTATACACCGCTGCTGGGTTCAGGATGGGCCTGGCCAGGGAGTAGTGGATATGTAGATATTCGGTCGCCCTATTCGACAGCCTATATCACGCGGGGCGCCTCGAGGACAATACCCTCACTACTGCTTTGCACACCTCGCGCCACACTCGCTGACGCTCTGGCTATCGACTGACGCTTGCAACCGGCGCCCTGATGTTACATATTGTTGCGGTATCGGGCATGAGGGGGATGAGGAGGAGTGTGAGGAGAAGGAGGAGGAGGAGGGGGATGGAGGAGGAGGGGGAGGAGAAGGAGGAGGAGGAGGGGGATGGAGGAGGAGGAGGAAGACGAGGAGGAGGCAACCCCGAGAAGAGGATTTCGCATTCGTTGTGTGCCGATTTCGCATGCGTTGTGTGCCGCAGCCCGTCGTGCTGCCTGCGTGCAGTCTGCGTCTGCTCTGTCCCCGCCTTCCTCCGCGCCTGTTGCGGGGCCGCTGTCCTCACGCATTCTCCGGGGGTTGCTAAAGGTGCCCCTGGCCCAAGGTGCCCCCAGCTTTGCGCTCGATGTTGAAGGTCCTGGGCCCCCCGGGGCTCCGTGAGGGGTGCTCTGGAGGCCGTGGGGCCCTCCCTGGAAATCCTGGGGGCACCTTGGGCCTGGGGCACTTCGAGCAGCACCTGAATTTCTGGCATGGGAAAGGGAAAATGTATCCCCATGCCTGTGTGGTTGGCATCGCCTCACCTCGATGCCGATCCGAAGGATTCCCTCGGTTTCTGAGGGCACGTCCCTAAGATTGTCTTCGCTTGTTGCTCGCCCCTCTCAGGGATACGGAGAAAAGTTCGAGGCCGGTGAGCTGCGGCCTCCTGGCCTGCTGCCGCGACCTAGCCCCCTCTGCCCTTCGCTCGTCGACCGCCCCCTTCTCTCGGGGGGGCCCCAAACGGTGTGGTGACCACACCGTGTGGTGAGTCGATGGGGATTCGGGGTCACCACACTCCTCCTCCTCCTCCTCCTCCTCCTCCTCCTCCTCCTCCTTTGACGCTGCTCAGCCCGCATTTTTCGGCATGCTGCGCCCATGCATTTTTTCGATCTCATCTTATTGTTTCAGAAGAGTTGTCGACACGCATTTGGCGCGTCGTGGCCTCCTCGTTTGGAGTTGGCTGTGGTGGACGATCGACGGCTCTCGTGCTCTTTGCGGGAAGGCTTTGTGTCGAACTGGTCACCACACTGTTTGGGACTCGGGTCGTTCTCCGAGGACGTCTCGGGAGACAGGGGCCTCCAGGGTCCCAAGACCGCGCGGTTGCGGACCGTGCGGTCAGGTTTTGGAGGGATTTCGAGGCCACCGCACGGTGTGTCACCGCACCGTTTCGGGACTCCAAATTCTCTGAGCGAGGACAGAGGCTACTCTGAAGTCGGGCATGTCCCTCTACAGTAGGAATTTTCCAAAATAGTCAAACATAGTCAGGGGGACTATTCTTCTACTACTTCTGGCAGCTTTTGGTTATGTTTCTCCTGTTTATAGCTTCTCCCTCAAAATCCGCCTGTGGGAGGATACGCCCGACCTAAGGCTACTCCCCCATTCTTCGCCCCCACCGTCGCGGGCCGCTCCCCCCAAACACCCCAGACTCCGAGGAGGAAGAGGTGCGCACACCCTTCGCCCGTTCTCCCCTTTGTCAGCCTTCCTGGGAGGCCCTCGCCGCCACCGCTGGATTCGCCTCGAAATCCTGGTCAGAGCGCACCCCGAGAGAGAGGTCCGGGGAGTAGCGGCATCGGTACATTTTGGTTCCCTGGTCCCCCCACAAACATGAAGTGGGGCATTTCCCTCGACAGGAGGAATATGCACGATTGGTCAAACATAGTCGTGGGACGATCTTGCGACTATGTTTAATAATTGGCATGTATGTTTCGACTATGTTTGTGTCATTCCAAATCCCCCTGTAGGGTGACATGCCCGACTAACTCCGTAGACGCGCTGACGGCGATGCAGGTAACGGCGATGTAGGTTTCGGTTTTGTGGGAACGCGCGGCTTGTGCTTTCCTACACTTCGCTGGTCGTTTCCGTTCGATACATACGCAGATCGGAGATGTAGGAAAGTGTGGTTCGTGATTTCCTGCAGCTCGGTTTCCAGCATCACCGTTAGGCAACATCGCCGTTAGCGTGGCCCTCGCAATTTCTGATTTGTCATACAACATCCGCCTGTAGGGGGACATGTCCGACCTAACACAACCTCGCCACCCACCAAACCACCCCAACCCAACCCGAAGGCTTCAGCTTGCCCTCCGTTTCCAATGGGGGGAGGTCGGGACGACGCGAGGTTCTCGCCGGTCTCGGCCTCTGGGGGGGGGGGGGGGCGGTCGCCCTGGCCTCCCAGAGGCCGCCCAGGAGTACAGTCGAGACGGCCCCGGCTGGAGGGTTTCTCCGAAGGGCTTAGGCGACCCGCCCTCCTCTTGCTCCCGCTCCACCTCCTCCCCCTCCTGCTCCTGCTCCTGCTCCTGCTCCTCCTCCTCCTCCTCCTCCTCCTCCTCCTCCTCCTCCTCCTCCTCCTCCTGACTCCTCCTCCTGACTCCTCCTCCTGACTCCTCCTGCTCCTCCTCCTTCTCCTCCCCCTCCTTCTCCTCCTCCTCCTCCTCCTGACTCCTCCTCCTCCTCCTCCTGACTGCTCCTCCTGACTCCTCCTCCTCCTCCTCCCACTCCTCCTCCTCCTCCTCCTCCTCCTCCTCCTCCTCCTCCTCCTCCTCCTCCTCCTCCTGACTCCTCCTGACTCCTCCTGCTGCTGCCGCGACCCCAGCACCCGTCCACCTTCAGGACGGGTGTCCACTGGCGTCAGGCGTGTGAGGATAGTCTATGCGCGCCAGGCCGATCAAATTAACCACAGTGCTCTCAAAAAAACCCTCTCTACTGTTTTTTTCTCGACGCGCAGCGGGGAGGTGTGAGCCACCGGACCCCCACCTTAGGCGCTCACGTGCCCGCCGGAGGCAAGGAGCGGGGGAGAAGAGGGGAAGGGAGGGGGACGGGAGGACAAAAAAGGCTCGGTGGCACTGCAGTCAGGCGGGGCCCCGGCGAAGGGAGAGCGGAGAGGAGGGAGGAAGACGAGCGGGCCCAAGAGTTAGGGGATCAGGGGCGCCGCAGACGCCAACAGTTCGACGTTGGCGCGCTGCAGCGTTGCCGCCAAGCGCTGGTAGCAGGCGTCGATGGCAATCGACCTGTTGCGCTCATCGAAACCATAGGCGAGGCCCTTGACGACGCTCTGACAGCCACCGCCGAGCCGGCCTAAGTGTGACATGGCCACAGGCATGAGGCTCAATGTGTGGTATTTCCGTCTCTTGGAGCTTTCCTCTCGCTCAATCAGAGCGCCCTGACGGTGCAAGGCTGCGCTGCCCGGGAGGGCCCGCGTGTGCGGGGTAACGACAGCTATGTCCAAGTACTGGCGGACGCGGTGTTTTGTCGTAGTAGTCGACGTCGGGGCGCCGATTGTCTGGCAACTCTCCAGGCGGACGCTGCTCGGTGCGTGCGGGTATGCCCAACATTTCGGCCAGCATGTTTGCAGACAGGTCCCAGACGGCGTCGTGTCTGCGGACAACGAAAGCGCCCCTCTTGCACAGTAGGCTGTGCAACCCTTTGGTGTCCACCACTTGGTTGCAAACCTGGTAGCCCGCGTTCCTCCCCGCCTTGTGCGCGCAGTGCAGCTCGTGACCATGGTGTCGCAGGTGCACGTCCAGATCCATCCGCAGACGGGTGCTGGTGACGAATTCCTGATCCGTCAGACAATGGCCCCGCCTCGTGGGGACGGCCATCCACGAGCCGTTGCCGCCAGACTCCCGCATCGAAGTGACGTACTGTTCCGTGGCACCGCTGCGAATATTCAAGCTGATGCGAGAAACCACTTCGGAATGCCAGATGGACGCGGAACTTGGAGAGGCAGAGTGCAGAACGTCGTCGAGCGCGGCCGGGAGATTGACGCCCTGCGAGCCCATCTCCCCGACGACCGTCTCAAGGCACGTTCGCAAAGCAAGTGCCTTGGTCAAGAGCACCGCCGCGCTGGGGAGCCCCATGGTGGCCGCGTTCTCCGGCAGGTCCCGGAGCCAGGAGGCGACGAAGTTGGACCGAGAATTGGCGCACGCGCTGGCCAGGCCATAGCCGCCCTCCTTCCATGGAAGAAACCACCCCAGGAGGTCGAAAATCCCATCAAGCAACACTCGCCCCAAGTCGAGCATGTTGCCGTTCGGTGGCGGCTGGCACTGCTGCTCCTCCCCCTCCTCCTCCTGACTCGTCGTCCTCGTCCTCCTCCTCCTCATCCTCGCCCTCCCCTCCTCGGGTCGCCTACGGCCCCGGGGGAAACCGTTTATCCCCGGCCTGCAGGTGCCGAGCCCGATCCGCGATTCCAAACTCTCACCGAGCGCATCCCACCACTCGCAAAGTACCTGCTCGCAAACGTCAGAGAAAAAACTGTTCTTCGTCGATGTAATGTATCGTCGGGCTCCCTGTCTCCCTTGGCGTATCCAGGCCATGTGTGAGCAGTGACTTTGCGAGTACCGGAACGCGCTTGTCTACAGTCAATCCGACTCCGCACCGATGCATGCGCGATTCGATCCGTTTCCGATTTGACCCGCGTTGTCGCCCGAGGGGCCCATGGTTTATGATGTTCCAGCTTATTTTAGCCTGAATCACCAGAAAGAGTGTCGAGCACCAAGAGAGCTACCGAAACTGAAGGGTGTTCACGTGTCGGGCTCTGGGAGGCGAGACTCGCTCGACATTGTTTCGATACCTTTTTTTCGGGGTGCTCAAACTTGTTTGTGTGGGACTTGGTCCTCAAGTGCGATGGGAGCAGCATACAGTCGGCCTGGATTAGTAGGTCGACCCTGCCAAATCAAGGGTGCCTGTGTGACCTGTGTCTCGCGACCCATGCCTCCTGCATTCCGGTGGCAATGTGGCCCTCGGAAGGGTCTTGTGTCCTCTCGCGTGTCCTGTCCAATCAAGGCCGACTGTAACCCTCGGCGCCTTTCAACGGGGTCGGGGGGGCAGTCTCAGAGAAGGCCGCCCCATTCCGCCCTGCCCGTTTTGGCGCGCCGCCGCGGGCCACTTCGGCCCCGTCTCGACCCTTCGGCCCTGCCTTGTTCCCTCGGCCCTGCCGCGGCTCCTCGCCTGCGGCTCCGTCTCGACTCCTCGGCCCTGTCGTCGTCGTCGTCGCCAGGACCTCGGCATGTTCACCTCCAGCAAGGAGCACAACTTCACGGACGAGAGCATCGTGGTGTACAGGGGCAAGGGCGTGGAAGGCCGCGGGGGGGGGGGGGGCCCGCGAGGGTCGCCGCTGGGAGGAGGGCCAAGGCCAGACAGCGGCGGCCCTCCATGGCTCTTTCCGTCGTTTTGGAGGCCTCCTGGGCGCTGCTCCTCTCCGTGTGCTTCTCGCGCGCGAGGCCCCGGCGGTAGCCCTTCTCCTCGCGGCTGCGGCGCTTCTCCTGGAGGGAAAGAAACCCGTCCTCTTCCTCGTCTTCCTCCTCCTCCTCCTCCTTCTCCTTCTCCTCCTCCTCCCCAGGGAAAGGAACCCGTCCTCCTCCTCCTCCTCCTCCTCCTCCTCCTCCTCCTCCGCCTCCTCCTCCCCAGGGCGGGCCCGGGTCGCGGGCCGAGCAGCAGGCAGGCAGGCAGGCCTATGCGATCGAGCCAACGCTCGGCCCGGAATCGGGCGCGGTGGCGATGCCGCGCGAGCGCCGCTGGAGGAGCCCGTCCGAAAACAAACCGAAGATTGCTCCGTCCTCGGCAGTCTCCGCTGTCCCACGGATCGATCCAGCCCAAGAAGTCCGGCTTAACTGGAAGCTCGAGAGCTCTGGCCGTGAGTGATTGCGTCGACGCCGCTGTGCTCCGCGACGTCGAGTCGCGGGGTTCTTGTTCCTTCCGCCCCACTTCCTTTCACGATGCTGCCCTTCTCCCCGTGCTCCATTCTGCCCGCCTTTTTGCCAGAGGACGTGTCCAGCGATTGGATGAGCAATCGAACATGACATCGCACGATTCGAAGGGTCACTATGTATCTAGCTCGTGTCTCCATCACCGAGCTTTCGATCTCGCC
This sequence comes from Prorocentrum cordatum, assembly GCA_963575745.1. Classification (NCBI taxonomy): domain Eukaryota; class Dinophyceae; order Prorocentrales; family Prorocentraceae; genus Prorocentrum; species Prorocentrum cordatum. Next base: position 42,562 of record CAUYUJ010006703.1, on the reverse strand, counting down.
ACGGCGGTGGCACGCTATTGTTAGCAGAAGGTGAAGCCGGTGTTGACCAAGATGAGGATCGAGGGTTGCATCAAGGGCAATAACAGTGGGGAAGTCTTCCGTCGTCCGCCATAGATCATCTTTCCTCCCACGTCATTTTCACCCTCCACGTTCTCCGCGTTCGCCTCGTCATCCCAATTATCCGTCCTCACCATCATCATCATCATCATCATCATCATCATCATGATCATGATCATCATCATCATCATCATCCTCATCATCATCATCATCATCATCTTGATGATTATGATGATGATGATGAGGAGGAGGAGGAGGAGGACAAGCTGATCATCATCATCATCAGCATCATCATCACCATCATCATCATCATCAGCATCCTGACCATTATCCGTCCTCATCATCATCATCATCATCATCATCATCATCATCATCATCCATGCTCCACATTTTTCTCATGAAGACAGCATGGCGAACTGCATTGCAGAGCCAAGAGCTTGGCGCAGATTTGTTGTCGATTCTATTCATGTCTCCTCTCCTTGCCCTCCCCCTCGGCCTCGTTGCACGCACGATGCAGTCTAAAAGGGCTATTCTGCACTCCGCCGCTCCCGCAAAGCGGTGAGACCAGGCTGGCGCTGCATGCTTTTTCTGCCCACGCGCTCCGGCGTATGGCATGTCTGTCTGTCTGCCGATCATTATTATCCCAGTCCGCCTTTCCTTTCTACTCGTCATCCTCGTCATCTCTCAACCCTCGTCCTTATCCTCCACGTTCTTCCTCCCCCTTCTTCTCCTTCTCGTCCTCCTTATCCACCTCATTGCCCTCCTCGCCACCCTTATTCTTGTCCCCCCTTATCCCTTTCCCCATGGTTCTCCCGCCTCCCTGGCGGGCGCACGGGCGGCCTTGAGCGCGCGCGCGCGCGCTGCCGCCAGGCAAGCTGCAGGACGGCCAGAAGTGCTTCGTGAAGCCGTGCTGCGACATCCACGGGCCCAAACCTCTCTCTGTGGGGGGAGTCTCAAACATCCGGCGGCTCGACGAGCATCCAGGCGGACAGGTGTTCTACGGTTTTGGCATTCGGAGGCCATGTTTCGGGCCCCGGGGCCGTGCAACAAAAATGAAGCATTCGACGATGAGATCCCCGGTATGAGCAGATCTTTATTTTGCACATTGGTCGGATCACACTTTGGTCGCTGACGTGATATCATGTGGTTGCGGAAGGAGACACGTATACGTCCCTCTGTTCGAGAGACACTTTTTGGACACGAACGGGCGTCCAGAACCGCAAACTGGCGTTTCGCCTAATGCACACCCACGAACTGGGCGCGAACGCGCCCGTGCAACACCCTTGATTGGCTCCCCCTGGGCGGCTACGTGCATTGCGGTGACCATGTTGCTATGGATGGAGACGCGTCCCTCCGTAGCCATTTTGGCTCAAGTTCCAACGTGGCTCCCGGCGTTGGAGCTTGAATCACAGCCAAGGGGGCGGCTCAAGGCCCCCGCGCAACCAATCAGCTTTCACGAACTGTGCTCACCTCAGTCGCCGCCAGGCTGGTGAGCACGCTTTCTGGCAACACGACTCCCCGCGGGGACCGAGCATGGCTCCTCCTGCGTCGCGTGGGGCTGTGCGGAGGATGGCATGGGCATCGCAGTGGAACTGCAAATGGTGCACGGGCAAGGCGGGCGCTCGCTGGTGGAATGCGGCCACAGCATCGGCTTGTACCCAGTGCGGATGCAGCAAAGACATGGCCTTCCATTCGGTCCGTCAGCTGTCAGAGGCGCCGAGCACCAGTGCCAAGAAGCCGCCAAGCCCTTCGCACCGTGAGAGAATGCTCGAGAAGAAGCTGGCCGACCTTCAACGACAGCTGGCAGCCAAGCAGCAGGCCCCAGTGGCCCCTGATGCAGCAGATGGTAATGCCATGCAAGTTGATGCGGGTGATCGGCTCGCGAACGAGAACGCCAAGTGGAAAGAGGAGCTGGCCCAGGCAGAGGCCATGCTCAAGGCGATACCCAAGGAGCCCAGCACGGAGTTCGGCAAGGAGCAGAAGTTTCACTTGGAAAGGCACCGCGACGCGTGCAAGTCCAAGTTGCGAGCTGCTCAGCCCTTCGAATGGAGGGCGCATGATGTGGTCAACCAGAAGAAGCAGCTTGAGGAGAAGCGTATCCGTCTCGAAGGGGTGCGTGCTCAGGCTCAGAGTCGTCTCGAGGAGGCGACCAAGGCGTTGGCCGACGCCGACCAAGCGTTGCAGCTCACACTGGAACAGATCACTGAGAAGGAGGAGGAGATCAAGCAGGTGCTCAAGGAGCAGCCGCTGTAGCCCAAGCAGAAGGATCTCAGCGCCACCATTGAGTCCATGGGAACCTCCGTCGAGGCGCTTGGGACCATGCTTAAGGCGAGAGGCCTTGAGCAATCCGACGCTGACATCTTGGGGGGCAAGCTCCGTGAATGCATGGACATGCTCAAGCTGGCCGAGAAGAAGCTCAGCCAGCCGCCCGAGGTCCTGCCAGAGGCCAACGGTGCAGCTGCCCCTCCTCAGCAGTCTCCTCCTGGGGATGATGGTGGTCAGCCCCCTGCTGCAGGAGGCTTTGTATTCACTGGCCAGGAGGACCCTGAGGATCTCAAGAACCTGCTCCAGTCCATGGGAGTACCTGTCCCCGAGGATGAAGAGGAAATTCGTGCAGCAGCCAAGCGGGCAGCGGAACAGTTCACTCAGTTCACGAAGAAGCAGAAGGTTACGGCCTAGTCATCTCTGCTGTATGGCTTGGTTGTTGCTTAACACTACGGTCACCATGACGGAAGCGCATGCGATCGAGACCTTCAACTGCTCGTCACAGCCTCAGCTTCTAGACTACCTGGAATGGTCTAAGGCTCAGGTGATGACGGTGCAGGAGCACCACATTCCTCCAGATAAATTACCTGATGCCCAGGCCAAGGCTTTGCAGCGAGGCTGGCATGGGATCTGGTCCGCCGCCAAGACCACGGATGCGGGCGGACGTTCAGCAGGGGTGGCAGTTCTTACTCGGAAACATGTGGTCATTACAGCTGCCCCTAAGACCGAGGACGGAGTGATTGCCCCGTCGAGGCTCATGGCCACAAAGTTGTCATGGGGGCCTGCTGGGGGACTCATCGTCTACTCGATCTACCTATACGTCGGAGAAGGCATGTCTGTCCACAACGTTGCTTTGCTCAAGCAGTTAGCGGAGCATGTGATGCTCATGAGGTCGATGGGCCACACCAACTGGCTGCGTGGCGGCGGCTTCAACAACAGCCCTGAGGACGTCGGGACGGACTGGCTCCACAGCGTTGGAGGCTTGGTCGCAGCGTCTCGGGCAACTACGTGCAGGCAGACCCCCCCCCCCCCCCCAGGTACCGTGATCGACTATTTTTTGGTGGGTGCGGCGTTGCTACCGCACATTCGCAGGCCAGCTGTAGTTGAGGATGCAGGTGCCAAGCCTCGCCTGCCTGTGACGATGCCCGTCACAACACAGGAGTGCCCAGTGATGCTTAGGAGAATCCAGGAAGCCAAGGAGATGCCCACCACGGTCAAGGCAGGGTGCTCAAGGTTTCCTTGCAACTGGAGGGTCGTCCGCGAGCAGATAGACCTCATCAAGTCTGACACGGATTTGGGCGCGGCGTGGCTGCAGGTGGTCAATACGATCGAGCTCGAGTTAGCAGGGAGGCACGACATTGTCGGAGATCATGTCCTGCGATATCTGACACCCTCGAGCGTTGCCACGGAGCTCGCCGCGTTCAAGGGTACTCCTGAAGATCGGCGAGAGTCAGGACACGGATGTGTATATGCCTGGAGAGTTGCCGCAAGATGGGTCCGACACATCCGTCGAATGTCCGAGTGCATGGACACGCCCATCCATCTCATTCGCAATGTGGGTGTCTCTGCCTCGGTTGGAAAGGAGCAGTTCTCTACTCTCTATGAGCAGCAACTCCGCGAGGTAAGACGAGGACAGACTCGCAAGAAGCCCAAGCAAAGTCACGTCGAGAAGCTGGGCGTTCTCTGCTATGACTTGGAAAACTTTTCTCGGCGAGTGCATAAGTCGCATGATGTGCTCCGAATGATGGATGACGCGGCTCGTGATTTTCTGCAGGCAGGGTGGGCAGCATGGTTTCAAGACATCGAATTAGATCGCAAGCTTGAGCAGGTCATTGCTCAGGCGCAGCTGGTGCAGGATTTGTATTCGCAGCGCCGCAGGGAATAATGGCAGCAGTGGTCAGAGGATGCATTCAAAAATGGTGGGCGTGATGCGCGCCGTTTCACCCGACTTCGCGCCCTGCAGCAAGTGTTGCAGGCCTCTGACCACTCGACGCCAGCGCAGCTGGCGGACCACGAGCTAGAGAAGTGGCAGCAGATTTGGAGTCTCCACGGCGCTGGTGAGCTTCCTCGCCCTGCTGATGCAGATGGGTGGGAGCACCTGCCAGAGCTCACGGGGGCCCAGATTCGGGCCACCATCATGTCTTTTGCCCGTCGCACAGGACGTGGGCAGATGCGTATTCTTCCTCGGCATTTTTGGTTTGTATGCGATGAAGGGCTACAGGCCATGGCTGAGATGTTCATGGCGTGCGAGAAGCGGCTGATCTGGCCGCAGGACCTTTTGTTCACGGAGTTGTGTATGCTTCCGAAGCCGAGCGGAGGCACACGACTCATTGCGCTCCCCAACACAATGTTGAGGATATGGGGCCGTGCTCGTCGACATCTAAGCACGGCCTGGGAAAAAGCACACAGACACCCTGCATTCTGGGGGACGGGAGCTGGACGTTCTTCATCGGACTGTGCGTTCCACTTGAACTTACAGGCCGAATCGGCACACGCACGCAAGTTGCATGTCGTTACAGTATTCCTGGACATGTTCAAGTGCTATGAGACCATATTATGGAGCATGATACTTCGGGAAGCCAGAGCACTAGACTTTCCTCTTAGATTGATCTGGATGGTGTTACAAACTTATCGTGTCCCACGGACCATACGTGCATATGGTAATATTAGCTCGATGTATGTGGCCCGTCAGGGCATTCTGGCTGGCTGTACACATGCTACCACTATACTTATGGTTGTGCTGCATCGGGTGGTCTCTAACCAGTACAATAGATATCCAGATATCACAGCACGCGTGCTTCATGGACGACTTTACCATGCAGTGGCAAGGCCCAGACCCCAGAGGAGCAGATATACTGCACACGTGCGTACGCAACTTCGGTGGTGACGTGAGAGAGTTAGGCCTCGTCCTCCAGAACTCTAAGTCGGGATTCGTTGCTACCACGGTTCGTGCTCGACATCGGTTTTCGTCGGGAGTCAAGTGCATGAAACTCAAGCCCAAGCACCACATGCGCAACTTAGGTCACGAACTGCACGGGGTCAAAGCACGTCGTATCCAAGAGCAAGCACGCATGGCGAAGCTTAAGGAGAGGGTCGGGAAGATACGCACGTTGGAGCGAGCTGTGCACGAAAGGCTTGGGGTGTTGTGGCGCACTGGGCTGTTACCTGCAGTGGGGCACGGCACGGGTGTGAGTGGTACGTCGGACACTGTGCTCAAGCAGTTGCGCACTTTCGCGGGCGGTATGATTGGAGCTGCCCGCAATGCATCACTCACGCTCTACCTTGCTACTCAAAGGGATGATAGATTCGACCCGGTTTTTGATTGTACTATTCTTGTTGTCAAAAGATACCATAGCTTTATATGGGACAGCAGAGTATCCTTAGCTGAGCTGCATCACACATGGCAGTATGTATCCGACAAGTTCCAAGATGCCAAGCCGACTTGGGCCATGGCACGAGGACCGATGTCGACAGTATGGCTTACACTGACTCGTATCGGATGGCAGTTCAGCGGACCCGCTCTTTTCACGGACGACCTTGGACAACAATATTCGCTGCTGTATGTTGCTCCCAGAGATCTGGAGAAGCGGTTGGTGGAATCAATTCATCGGCTCCAAGTGGGACGCATCCTTCACCATCTACCAGAGCGGATCGGCGACGAGAAGATTTGGCGTCGGGCCATGAGACTGGAGTTGTTTTCTGTCAAAGCAGGACCAATGAGGGGAGCACTCAGGAAGTTGTGGGCTGGAGGTCTCTTGTGCCCCGACAGGTCAGTTGACCTTGGAGTCGGGGCGTCTCGTGAATGCCCATACTGCGGTGCTCCCAAAGGTACTCTCTCGCATCAGTGGAACGTTTGCCCTGCTACATTGCAGCTTTCAGATGCATGCCCCGAGGTCATTCCCGAGGACGTAGTGGAGTTCCGCGAAGCCAGGTTGAAACTTGTGGAGGAGAACATGAATGACCCCGATACTTTTGACCTGACATATGGACTTCCTACGGAGCCTTTGCAATGCCAGACGAGACCCCAGAGATACTGTCATGGGGAGATGCTGATGGGGTTTGGTCTTCTATCACTTATTGCGACGCTTCGGGAATGCACATCAGTCATCCTACTCTGGGCCGTGTCGGATGGGCCATTGTTCAGATATGTCCGTCGACGGGGATCCCAGTTCGTGCTCAGTACGGGGGCCTCCCTGGCCGCGACCAAACGGTGCCTCGAGGAGAACGCTACGCGGAATACCGAGCGCTGATGATGATGGAACGGCCAGGTTTAATTGTCAGTGATCACCTGTCGTTCGTACGTGAAGCTAACAAATGGAGCCCTGAACTCGAAGCTAGCGGCTCGCTGCATGCCGAGGTCTGGCGCAAGATCTTCCATCTCTGCCGCCATGACCAGCAGCGCTCTGAATTTGTCTGGGTGCCTTCCCACAAGGATATCCATAATTTCATCGAGGCAGGTGGATCACTTGCCCATGCCCATGGGAATGCATGGGCCGACTTCTTTGCATATGCTGGAGCTATGGGCGTGAAGGTCGCGGACACGCTGGCAGAACATCACAAGCAGATGATCGCCCAGTCCAAGAAGATCGCCCAGTTCACGGCGTACATGGCATCCCGCACGGTCAGGATGTTCAAGGAAGTTGGGGAGCCCCTGGTTAAGAAAAGCAAGTTAGATCAGGCCCCCAAGCTCTCCCTCACCGAACATGAGTTTGTCCAGGACGGTGCCCTTGTGAGATGTTCCAAGTGCCTCAGGATCGCCACTACCCCTGTGAGCTACAGGACCCTTTTTCACTCGCCTTGTCTTGGGGCCCCAAAAATCGGTAGTGGACATAAACTCATCCGTTGGGGCCCCGCTGGAATCTGTGAGCTCTGTGGGCGCTATAGTTTGCAGGTTGACAAGTACATTAAAAAGCTCCGTGAGGATTGTCTTGGGCCGCCAGTCAATAAAGCCACTCGTGCGAGCGTTCGCTCCCAGGTTAAAGCCCTGTCAGCAGGACGTGTGCCTAGGACGAGGCGGCCCATCCTCCTCGGGGCTGATGCTGTAGCGGGTCCTGGCAGCCAAGAGGCCGCCCCATCCAGCTCTGCTGCGCCCTCTCGCGTCGCCGCCGCCCTCCGACCGGAGGAGACGGCGGCTGTGGGGAGGGACGGGGTGGTGGACGGGGGCGGGATTGATTCGGGATCATCCGACTAGTCGCATCCTTCTGCTGCAGGACCTTCCTGCCTCGCCTGGGGCCTTCCCCCACCAGCGGGTCTTTGCCCCAGGCTGCCGCCTGCCGCCCCCTGTCGTCTGGACTGGGCCTTGTGGTGGCCTAGGCTTCACTGTCTGACAGCCCGTTTGGCTGTTTTCGGATCGACCTTTGGGTTGATCTCCGCGTGGGGCCTCGAGGTTCTTGAGGCCCCTCTCTTTTCAATTCGGCCCTCTTCCGTTCCTTTGGGTTCGGTTGGGGCTCCCGACTTGGACACACGATGGAGACGCGTCCACAGCCGCAAGCGGGTCCTTCGCTCAAGACTTCCCCACAAGCTGGGCGCGAACGGGCTCATGCAACACCCTGGGTCGGCTCCCCTTTGGTTGGTCCAAGTGCAGCATCTGCTGCATCGCGATGACCACGCAAGTCTGAAAATGAACTGTTGTTTGCAGAAGGGGCCTGAGTGTTGTCCCAGGAGGCCTCCGGTCTGGCCCCGGGCGCCTGACCCCTCGCGCGTGGGGCAATCCACGCGCGCTGCTGGCCCCGCCCTGGCCGCAGCCGATGGCAGCTGGCCGCGCCGGTGGGCGTGGGGGAACCGCCCAGCCCCCGTGGGTCCTGCTGCAGCACGGGCCCGCGGGATGTGGCCGCACCTACGACAGGTTCGCGTCGCGTCGACCAGCGGCGGCCCCAACACGGGCGTTTTTAAGGCTGAACGCCGCCTGCGGCCCTGCTTGGAACGATCTGGCCATTTTGCAAGGGCCCCTTGTGTCCTGTGCCTCGCGACCTGTGCCTTCTTACACTCCGATGGCGGTGTGGCCCTCGCAAGGGTCTTGTGTCCTCTCGCGTGTCCTGTCCAATCGGGTCCGACTGTAGGCCCCGAGCAGGAGGGCGGGTAATTACCTCCTGGGTGCCGCGCGCGCGCGCCCGGCAGGTGCTCTCTGCCCGTGCAGGTGCCTTACCCGGCCACTCTGCCCGACCCGCGGGCCGCCTCCAGCACCTCGCCCGGGGGCAGCGACAGGGGGGGATAGGCTTTTATGCATCCCCCCCTATGCCAGTCCCCCCTTTTATCGTTGCCCCTCACGCGTGGTCCATTAGGGATTTTGTTTGCTCCGTCCATAATCCGCCTGTAGGAGGACATGCCCGACCTAAGTTTAGGGTTAATTACCCTGGAGGCCAGAGCGACTGCGAGCGCAACACCGCCCTGATTCTGGAGGGCCTCGAGTGGCTCCGGGGCCTGGGAGGCGCAGCCGCCCTGCTGGGCCTGGAGGGCTTGCTGGGCATGGCCAGGTGGCGGGACGTCCTGGCGGCGACTGGCCCCACCTGCATCCCCTCCGATGGGGCCCCATCGCGGCTGGACCGCGTGCCGGCCGATCTGGAGGCGCTGGGGCTCATCAAGCGTGTCGGCATCCTGTGGGGTTTTGGTTTCGCCAGCGGCGCCCCGTGCAGCGCCTCGACGGCGCTGCCGTGGAGAGCTGGGGGGCGCGGGAGGCCCAGGAGGCCGCGGCCCCATGCGGGTGCCACGATGGCCGCCGATCGGCCGCCGACGCGACGACGCGGAGGCGACGCCGCGGACTTACAGGCGGACGGTGCTCTCGTTCGCATCCGTCGCTGCGCGGCCTCCGCCATGTGTAGCGCCGGGCCGCGTCCGCGCGCCAAGTCGCGCTGTCCACATTGACGGCGCTGCGGCAAACCGATGCCGACCATGCAGTTTGGCGGGCAGCGCTGGCAGATTTGCGGCTGGACGCGGAGCTGCCGGCCGACTTGCTGGAGGAGGCGGCCGCGGGCCACAGCTGGATCTTAGCGCTCCGCGGTGGCCCAGTGGCGCGCTCCGCCACTTCGAAAGGACTTGGCGCACACCGAGGCAGCGGCATTCGGCGCCGCCGCTGGGTGAGTAGCGGCTTCAGGCCCGGGATGTCTTCGTGGCGTTCCTCGAGCGGGTTGCCTTGGACGGCTGAGTTGGTGTCCTCTCTGCTTCGCCGCGTGCCGCGGCGGGAATGCTTAGACGGATGGGCCACGAAGGAGCTCCGGCTGCTGCCTCTAGAGCTGCACGGGTGGATCGCCGAGCTGTCCGAGGAGGTCGGGGCCCGTGGGCGTTGGCCGAGGGAGCGGGTCGAGCCAGGGGGCCTCTTGCTCCCGAAGCCCGGGCTCGGCGGGGACCCCATGGACAGGCGCCCGATCTGGCTTCTGCCCATCCTGCGCCGCCCGTGGGCGGCAGGCCGGGCCCGCCCGTTCGCTCGCTGGCGGTTGCGGTGGGCCGGCGAGGAGGTCCAGAGAGGCGCGGGGAGCTCGCGCTGGAGCTGGAGGCGGCGGAGGCGCTGTCCGAGACGATCGCCGGGGCGGCCCTCGACAGGTGGAAAGCATGCGACCACGTCGACTTGGCCTCCTTGCCTGGCATTTTGGCGTGGGCTGGCGTCCCCAGTGGGGGACAGCTCCAGCCTTGAGCGCCTGCCCGGACAGTGGAAATCACGTCCCGGCTTCGAATCAAAGTTGTGCTTCGGTTTCCATAACATAAAGAACCATAGAACAAAACAGGAAACATGCCAAACGCACACGAAAAAACAGAGACCCTGCCAAGAGAAACGTTGCCAACAATATCAAATCGAACAATGTGCTAAGTGATTTTGAGTAATTGGTGCACGTAACTGGCTGGCTGATTGAGGACACGCGCATGCAGCCTCGCGTGCTGAGTGGCAAGCGACTTCCCGTGATCCCCGGCAAAATCGGCGCCGTGAGGGAGCTTGTTTTGGAAGCCCGTCGGCGAGCACTCGCGCGCCGTGCCTGCGCTAGGGGCCCCTCGTGGACCCTCCTCGAGCCTCTCCGTCCTTATCCTGCTCTCTGCTCGCAGCCGTTTCCACTTCAAGGCTTGCCTGATCAGGTTCAGCGGCACAAGTTGCCACGACTGCTCCCGTGCGCGACGCCCATGGGCCGCAGATTGGACCGAGGAAGGCCCATGGCAGTGTCGGGCGCGGCCAATGTGGTCGACGGCGCAATTTCCCACAGCCCAGTGAGTGCAGCACCATGGCGACACGCCCCCGATCGGCAGCCATCGTTTGAGGATTTCTAAAGTGACTGCGGGCGGAGATCCGCTCGCTGAGGTCGGTGGCAGGCGAGCGCTCGCACCCCCGTACCCTTGCGCCCGCGCTCGTGGGGGCTGCAGAGGACGGCCCGGCGACCGAGCTTGAAAGCCCCGGAGTGGAGCCGCCCACGCGCGCTATTTGGGCCAACGAGACGGTTGCTGCACTTCGGCCCGCTGCTCCACTTGCGCCTTCAGCTGGGCCCGCTTCCCCGCCCGCGCCCCCGCGCGAACCGCCCATCGAGATCGACGACGCGCTCGTCCCGGACGCCCAGGAATTGGACGAGGAGGCGAAGAGGGATTTGATCAGCGCTGGCGGCCACGTGGGCGCAGGGCCGCCGAAGTCGGCGGAGTCGGACCTCGCACATGCATCGAGGCGACCCTGGCCCATCAGAGGTGCACGACCCTGCGGCGCTGTCGCAGGCGCTGGAGGCGCGCCAGGAGGAGCGGGCGGCCCGCGAGGACGAGACAGACAGCGCGATGCTCGAGGCCATCACATTCGCGTGAGGAGGCGATCAGGAAGGGCATGGACCTTGACGGTTCCATCTGGCCGAACCCCATTGCGCGCCCTTCGGAGTGGCGCCAGGACAGCATGGGGTCAAACACCAACGTTTTCTGCGGATGATTTTCGACTGTTCGCTTTAATGGGGCCCGGATTGCGTCGGGGTTCTTAGGCGCCGGATGCTCGGGGAACCCACCTACCATCTGCGAAAGCAACGGCGGAATCCATCGCAGTGGAATTCGCAGCAAAGCAAAATGAGGACGATGGGGGGGATGAGGAAAAGCATGAAGAGCACAATGATAAGGAGGAGAGGGACGGAAATAATGCGGCTCGCTTGTGTTCAAGAAGGTAAGCCCGACGGCGAGCGCGGCGGGGAGCGGTGACGCAGCTGGCGCATCCGCCCCTTCACTTTCACTCGTCCTCCTTTTTCCTCCTCCTCCTCCCTCTCCGCCCCCCTTTCGTCTTCCCCATATTCAATTCCCCCCGGAGAAAGGTCCAGATCCCAACAGGACGCTTAAGATCCCAATCGGACGGTCCAGATCCCACCTGGTAACAGAAAGGGAACGGTCCAGATCCCAACCATTCTTAGTTCAGCTTCCAAGTGCTGAACATTATTGGAGAGCGCTTCGTTCAAAGGCGGTTCCTTGAAGGCGCCTTTTCGGTTTCGTGCGGGATTCCCGTGGGTTCTTTTAAGAGCTCAGGCTTCCAGAGGGATTTCTGGAAAGTGTTAAAGGGTTCCTGCGGTCTCCTCTAAGGTTTCCGGTTGAATTCCGAGGGGGGGAATCCTTGAGGATTTCTGAGGGGGGCCTGACGATTCTTGAGGGATTCCTGGGGATTCTTGAGGGGATTCTTAAGGACTTTGAAGGATCAACAACGATTAAAAAAAAAATCCCACATGATTCCAGGGGGAGGCTCTTGGGACCATCTTTGGATCAATTGCTCGAAATGTCAGTTCGCCTTCCCGTTGTCGGGCCCTTGTCGGGCCGTCTTGGACCGCGTTTGGGGCCTCTTGGGCCCGTTTTGCTTGTCGGCCCATTTTGAGGCGATCTCGGCGGCCAATTGGGCCTTTTGGATGTCGTGACCGAGAAAGATTGGGAACAATGTTGAGTTCATATAAACAAATAGGGTATTGACGATTGGTCCGATCCTGTTGAGGCCCTTTTGAGGCGCCCTGTTGACCTCCTGGGCCGTTTTGCGTCATCTTTACATGTTTGGGGGCTCTTGGACTATCCAGGGGCCCCCTTCTAGGGCTTTCTGGGGCTGTGTTGGGGTCCCTGGTTTCGTCATGTGTCACGCGACAAAACCCGGAAGGCCCGCGGGGACACGCAGCATACATGAGGAAATCCGACTATATAGGGCTCGGGTTTGTTAGTATTCAATTGTTCCGAAGTGATACGGGGTCAAGGATACTTCATCTCTTGTTTCGCAGTACGGTGGTGGATCTACACATTTGCACGCGTATGTTCACGTGTACATATACACATACACTAACACATACGTGCACACACGTGCACCTAACCGTGTATACGTATACATAAATATATGCATATATATGTGTATATATGTATATTCATAAACGTGTACAACTATTTTTATATATATATATATAGATGTGCCCGCCCCCCCCCTACCCCCACCACACCCCCCACCCCACAGGGACCGACCTCCTCCTCTGTTGCTCTCTTCTGGTTCCCCCTCATTTCCTTCTTCCTTTGTTTATCCTTATCCTTGTAACCCTGCTCAGCCCGCACCTCCTCTTCCTCATCCATCATTCGTTCTCACCTCCTCATTTTTCCAATTCAATCCTCTTGTCTTACCTATCAGCCGCTATATAGGTTGGAGTTGTTATGCCCATCTTTTCTTCTCTCCCTCCCTGTGCCTTTCTCTGCCTCCCTTTTTGTCTCCCTCTTTTTCCTCCTCCTCCTCCTCCTCCTCCTCCTCCTCCTCCCCCTACCCCTTCTCATGTTCATCCGCCTCTCGCTCCCTCTCCTCTCCCACCCTTCATGGGCATGGAAATAGAATTGAAAGATGACGGGAATGAGAAAAAGAAGCGGCGAATTGGATAGGTCGTGGTTGCAGTGGTAGTTATGACTATGGAACAAGTTGTTGTTCAGTCGTCTTCTATGCTTCGCTATCCTGTTAGGTATTTATGTTCAATGCCAACCTGTCCGTAGCCATTTGTTTAATCCAAGCTGAACGTATTGACCAAGTTTGTCGCCATGATCGTGCCATGCGAGAATGAGAGGTGCGGTCGGGGGAAGCCAAGCGGCCAAACCAGTCTGGGTAAACTCAAGGGCTTCTGCACTGACGCGGATGTGACGGCTTCGTCCAATGGCCACAGCAGTGGCGCCGCCCTGCGGAAATTCCGAGCCCACACTCCCCAGAGGCAGGATCCGAACTTGACCACCGCCAACGCAAACAGGAAGATTGTGATACAACACATGTAACCAATTTAAGCACGTACACTTTCAGTAAGCAGAAGGGAACCACGTTCACAATCAGAGCAACCATACCCATAACAGCGAACGCAACCAACACAAGTGCCACAACCGCATTCATCATTGGGTTCACGACCAAGCAGCAAAAACAAATCAGCGAAATCAAACAGACATCAATCGCTTGGATAATCGCCACTACAACCGTAGCCGCACCAGCACATAAGAAGAAGGTCATAAGCACATGACCAAACTCTACCAAGTGATAATCACATCACCATCGAGGACCAGGTCATAACCATAACCGTAGCGACGACAATTGCTGGACCCAACTTCGCACTTATAAAGATAACTACACATGGTTAAGGACATCTATAATTCCAGAACCTTACCACTAACGGAGCAAACATCACCATTACGAAACACTAGAATAACCACATATGATCTGATCAATGGAAGCAGAACGAATTGTTGCGGTGGTCAACCTCGCAGGAGGAAAGGCCGACGCGGATCGCGAGCCTCGAATTGGTCGCGACGTGGCGGGCGGACCTGACGAGCGGGCCGCAGACCCTGAGGGGCGCTCCCGCTCTGCCCCGCGTCGGCCCCAGCTCGGCGACGACGAGGGGGGCGGAGCTCCGCCGCCGCGCGCGGAGACCCGACCAGCGTCGAGCGTCGAGCGCGCGGCCGACGAACATGTTCGCGGCCAGGAACCGCTGCCTGAGACACAGCCGCCGCGACCAGCGAAGGCGGCGCTGGGATCGGCCGCAGCTTCTGCTCCTGAGCTTACTCAGGCACGGGGGCCGATGGCCCCTGAGCCAGAGACCAGGGCGTTGCTCGTCAAGGAGGTGGCTGCTGAGCTCGGCGGTCTCATCAGCCATGGCGGGCCGGCCGAGGCCGGCGCGAACGCTTCTCGCGCGCGCGGGGTTGGCGCCGCCGACCAGTCCTCCATGGGCGCCGCCGCCGCCGCAGTCAGGGCCGCCTTAACGCTCGCGCAGGGCGCCGCCTCGCAGGTTAGCCGCACATTCAACTCTGTCCCAGGTTTTGCCCTTGCGGGCCGCGCGCAGGTGCTCGACCAGGGATCGCTGCCTGCGTGCGCGCTCATGGCGGTCTCGCACTGCGTGGCGCAGCCCATGGCGGCGAAGTGCCACGTCGCCGTGGACGCAGCCGCGGGTTCGAATGCGCGGTTCAATGCCCGCGCGCCAGCCAAGGCAGGCGATTGCTTTAAATGCGAGGCGGAGCGCCGTTTTCCGATGGTCTGTCGTCGCTCCACCCTGCCAGAGGCCTTCAACTTCTTTTTTCCTCCTGCTCCTCCACCACCTGCATCATCTCTTCACCTCTTGCCTCCTGCTCCAATTCTTCTCTCGCCCAACCGCCTGTCGTCTCCGCCCCCTCTCCTCTCTCGGCCCTGTGGCCGCGACGCTCTGGATTTCTATCTCAGATGAGCACCGTGGAAGCGCTGCACATGGCATGGCGGATCGACAGACGACGTCTCGCCGCGCGTTTAGGCATCCACTGCGGGGCAGAGTGCCGCGCCAGCTGCTCGCGAACACCGGCGCATTCATCGCGCGCGCCCCCGAACGCATTTTCACGTTGCGGTGCAAATCAGGAGGGAAAAAAACACAGACACAATTAATCGTCGATTCCCCAGAAAATATGGGAAAATATCGGAAGTGGGGGGGGGGAAGACGAAATTCCAGAAAATATGGGAAAATATCTGGAATATTTTTGTTTGTATGTATTTATTTGTGTGTCCTGGGGCCCCTTCAGCAAAGCCGTGAGCGCGAACGATTTCCAGCAGAGCATGCGCCACGGCGGGCGGCACCTCACCCGGATCGCGTCTGCGAGGGGGCCCGGAACTCTTGAAGGGAGGCAGCCGTCGCACAGCGCGGTTGGGTTGTCCTGGACGGCGGCGGGGCCTCCTCAGCTCGGGCCGGGCGAAAGGGGGGGATTGAGAAAGGGGGGGTTACGAAATTTGCTGCATGCAGCTGGTTTCGGCCTCACCGAGGGGCCCATTCCTCGATATATGGCCGCCTCCGGCGCCGGGAGGCGCCGGGAAAATCAGCTACGTGAGCTGATTCTGAAACCCCCCCTTTGCTATCCCTCCCTTTCGCCCGACCCGATCAGCGCCTGCTTGGGGCCACGCGAATCCGTGCCCTTTCGTGTCCATCTCTGACTTCGTTTGGGCGCATGCGCTCGATCCAGAAATCGGCGACTCCTGTCAGGGCGAAGAGGACGGGACCATGCCGCGCGCAGTCTCGCCCAGCGCTAACCATGAATGGCAAGTTTGCTTCCCCGTCGGGGGTCGCAGGCGACTGGCATTTAAGTTGTTTTCGATGCGTGGCGCTATGTATCCGCGCGGCTGTTTTCAGACAGCGTCATATGATACATGATGCCGCTTCTCCGCTGGCCCATGCTTTTCTGGAGCCCGAGTTGCTTGATTTCTTGTCGTTTACCTTGCAATTGCGACAGCGTTGTCTCTCCTGTTATATTTCGTCCACACCGTTCCAGATCCTCCTTTCCCTCCTTTTTGCCTTCCTCCTCGTCAGCTTCGGTTTTCTTTGACGGCCGCAGTATCATCGCTCGACCTGCGGGAATTCAGTCTGCTAAAATTGCGACTGACAAAAGGCTACCCTCCTCGCTTCGTTCGCCAGCGCGTCGCGTCGCGCATGCGTTCTGTCGTCGACTGCCACGGCATTGGCGCCCAAGCCGCGGGAATTCGGTTTGCCAAAAATGCAACTGAAATGACAACGCCGCTGACTCGGTGGCCTTTTTTTTCTCCGGAAAGCAAAAAAACACGTTTGGGTTATGGTTTGGTATTGGTTTTGAATGTGGTTATGGTTATGGCGTTGGTGTTGGTGTTGGTGCTGGTTCTAGTTATGTTTCTGAGTATGGTTGTGGCTATGGTTTTGGTTCGGCGTCTCGGTTTGGTTATGGTTTTGGTTGTGATTATGGTGCAGGTGTTCGGTTGTAGTTTTGGTTTTTGGTTTTGGTTTTTGGTGCTGGTTTTGGTTATGGTTATGATTTAGCGGCATCTAAGCCCGATCGGTCGTCTAGTCGTCTGTCGCCCGCGTTTCATTGTCTCTATTCAGTGCATTCGAATATTGTCGGCCTGGGTTCACAAGTGGGGAGGAGGAAGCATGAATATGCGAGGAGGGTGATGAAAAAGGAGGAAGAGGAGGAAGAGGAGGTAAGGGAGGAGAAACAGGAGGAGGTGCCCGATGATGAGGAAGCGGAGGCGGAGGATGAGCGACAAGAGGACAGGGCAGAATAGGAGCATGGACCGCGAAACCATGACAGGCACAGGTGTTTCATGTTTTTTGGGGTCAGAGATACGACGGAACCAAGGCAGGCACATGTTTTTCAGGTTTTGACGGCTTTCACGAGGTTTGCGAATTTGCCCAGAACGGCTTGCGGGACGAGCGAGACCACGACACCATGCTAGGCGCATGTTTTTCAGGTTTTCCAGATCAGAGATACCATGGACCCATGGCAAGCTCATGTCCGTCATGTTTTTAGGTTTTCAGGAAGTCTGCAAACTTGCCCAGAACGGCTTGCGGGAGGAGCGTGGCCACGAAACCATGGCAGGCACACGATTGTGTTCCATGCTTTTCATGTCAGAGATACCACCAAACCTTTACAGGCACCGTTTATCCAGGTTTTATGGTTCTCAGGAGGTCCGGAGAAGCCGCTCCGGGCAAGTGTGCAGACCCCCCGAAAACAAGTCTGCCATGGATTCTTTGTATCTCTGAGTGAGGGAGCCTGAAAAACCTGTGCCTGCCATGGTTTCGTGGCCACGTTCCTCCCGCAAGCCGTTCTGGGCAAGTTTGCGGACCTCCTGAAAATTAAAAAAACACCTGAAAACATGTGCCTGCCATGGTGTCGTGGTATCCCTGACTTTAAAAGCATGAAAACCCTTGCCTGCCATAGTTTCGTGGTCACGCTCCTCCCGCACGCCGTTCTGGGCAAAAGAACTTGAAAAACCTGTGCCTGCCATGGTTTCGTCGCATCTCTGACCCCCAAAATCATGAAACACTTGTGCCTGCCATGGTTTCGTGGTCCATGCTCCTACGGCGACCATCCTGAACAAGTTCTGTGGAAGGGGGAGGAGGAAGAGGAAGAGGAGGAGGAGGAGCAAGCGATCAGTGATCGTTGTGTGGTGTTGCTGGTTTGGGCGGTGCTGGGGTGGGCGGGCGCCCATATATGTATACATATGTGTATCTATACACATACATACATGCATGCATGCATGCATGCATGCATGCGTACATACATACATACATAAAGGCATACATATATACATACATGCATACATACATACATACATACATACGTACGTACGTACGTACGTACGTACGTACATACATACATACATACCTGCATACATACATGCACACATACATACATACATACACAGATGCATTCCATATATACACACATCGAGGGTGGAGGCTTCTTGGGGGTCTCCTTGGGGCCTCTTTGGGATCTCCTTGGGGCCCCTTGGAAACAAGATAGTGGGTCTCTTGGGGGTCTCCTTGGGGCCTCGTGGGGGCGTCTTGGGGCCACCTGGGACCCTCTCGGGGCGGACAGGTTCGGCCCATGGACACTCTCTTGAGCCTTTCTTGGGACCGTCTTAGGGTTCTTTTGGCCGTCTGTGGCGCCTCTGGGACCGTCTTGGGGCCCTTTGGTGCCGTCTTGGGGGCCTCTTGGGCCGTCATGGGGGCTTCTAGGGCCGTCGTGGGGCGATCTTGGGAACCTCTTGGTCCGTCTGGGAGCGCCTTCGTGGGGCCCTCTTGGGAGCCCTCTTGGAGGCCTCTTCGGCCGTCTTGGGGGCATATTGGGCCGTCTTGGGGCCATCATGGGACATTGTGGGGCCATCGTGGGCCGGAAAATCTTGGAGGCCTCCTCGGAGCCTCGTCGGGAAATCTTGGAGGCCTCTCGGGCCGTTCTGGCCGCACGGTGGCGTCACCATGGCAATCCTGGGGTGGCACAGAGCAGCCTGGATTTGAGGTTCCCCCCCCCCCGTTAGCTGTTTGGTGACGCGGCGGGGCCCCTTACCACGCAGTAGCAGGAGGCAGGAAACAGGAGTGGAGAGACAAAAGGCAAAACAACAACTGACAACACACAACACAAGACATCAGACCGCGCACACCTTCGCAGCCTTGCGCGCCCCGAAGGGAGCTGGTAACTATAGATGTATACACATACATATAATAGACATACATATATATATATGTATCAATGTATATATATATATATATGTACACATATGTTTATATATGTGTATTTGCATGTATATATAGAGATATCGCTTCATACATACGATCAATGTACAGTTATAGTGATGTGCATACGTGCAGCAGTTTCTATTTACAGATATATATATAAGTATATCACTATATGTGTACGTCCCTCTTTGTGTATCCCTGCTCTCTCCCTCTCTCGAACTCGCGTTCTCTCTCTCTCTCTCTCCCTCTATCTCTGGTTCTCTCTCTCTCTCTCTCTATCCCGTTATCTCTGTCTCTCTCTCTCTGTGTCTCTCTCTCGTTCTCTCGTTCTCTCTCTCTCTCTATCGATGTATATCCCCATGTCCTATGTGTATATGTATGTACGTGTTGTTACCTCTCTCTACCTCCTCCCCTCTGGAAATGAACCATGGCCCCCCTGTTCGCCGCGCCGAGAAGAATCGGGTCTCAGCAGCGGCCACCCTCGGTGGGCATGACGTCGGGGTCCTTCCCTTCCGCCCGCCGCCGTTCGAGGCGCAACAAGGGCTGCACGTTCAACATCTATCCCAGCGAGGACACAGGGCACTTCACATGAAGAAAGCGGGTCCTGGATGCAGCGAGGTCGGGAGCCCGATGTTCTGGAGCGTGTTCTGTGCCCGCTTCGGAGGAGGCTCCTCGTCGCCGCACGGCGGCATCCGCCCCGAAGTCCGAGCCCGAAATTACCCGCTGCAGATGTCCAGGGACCGACTTCTGAGGGATGAGCACGGCGAGAGATGGCCGGTGTTTGATTCATTGTTTTGCCGATGGGCGCGGGCCCCCAAGCCCCCCTGCCCCCCCTCCCCCATGGAGCAGATCTCTTGGCGGTCGTCGTGGCGCCTGTTTCGAGCAGGTGGGGTCTTCCTCAGGGGCGGCACTCTTTGCAAGCAGTCGCACTAAGGAGAGGCCTGGAGCCAGACCCCTCCCCCCCGCTTCCGCACATCACGAGGGAGGATACCGTCCACCCGCGTAGTGAGGATGAGCCACCTTCCCAAGGTCACCCTTGCACCTTTGCCCCTCCAGCCCATCCCGGGCAGCTTCCGCTGGCCAGCCCCACTCGAAAAGTGTCGGCATGAGCCTTCCAAGGCCCTTGCATCCTTGCCTTGGGGGGGGGGCGCCCACGGCGGTGCGAGCGGAGAGGGCGGGGGGAGGAGGAGGAGGAGGAGGAGGAGGAGGAGGAGGAGGAGGAGGAGGAGGAGGAGGAGGAGGAAAGGGTGCCCTATAGAAGTGTCTCACCGTCTCCAGGGCCCCGGGGGCCCTCCGCGGGCCCCCTCGGAGCGCCACGCGCCGCTTCGGGAGGAGCGGGGTCCTGGAGAGGAGCACGTCCAGGACCCGGCCCCCCTCGGGGCCGCCTCCTCCCTGGAGGGTTTTTGTTGCGGAGGGCGGAGGCGACCCGTCCTCCTCCTCCTCCTCCTCCTCCTCCTCCTCCTCCTCCCTCCTCTCCTCCTCCTCCTCCTCCTCCTCCCCCTCCTCCTCCTCCCCTCCTCCCTCCTCCTCCCTCCTCCTCCTCCTCCTCCCTCCTCCTCCTATATCCTCCACCTCCTTCTAATCCTCCTCCTCCTCCTCCTCCCCCCTTCTCCCTCCTCCTCCTCCTCCTCCTCCTCCCCCTCCTCCTCATCCTCCTCCTTCTCCTCCTCCTCCTCCTCCTCCTTCCCCTCCTCCTCGTCGGGTCGCCTACGGTCCTGGGGGAAACCGTGCACTTCTCCCTTTTTCATGGAAGAGGGGGCACCCAAGGCCGTCCCGAGCGCGCAGCCCTGGTGGGCAACAAAGAAACGTTGCGTCGGCTGGGGAGGCAGGGAGCCGAGGCAGCGTGGCCACGATCTCGGGGAGAGCAAGGTCGAGAGCGAGGGCGAGGGCGATGCGGACGACCTGTTCCTCCTCCTCCCTCAGATCGTTCCAAACGCCGCTCCAGCGGGCATAGGAGATGTCCCGTAGCTGCGTTTCCCTGCAGAGCGTTCAGGGTGATTATATTTCTCGTCCTCCCCCATCCTCCTCTTCCCATTTGCTCTGCTACAGTTGGGACGAAGACGTGCACGGTGTGTTGGCGCCGCGTCGACGCGGCGGCGACACCAGCGCGGGCGTTCAAGTTTGAAGGCCGCTTGCGACCTGAAACTAGTACACCTTGAAAGGCGTCCGCTCTCGGATAGAGGAGATCGTTCAAGGATGAGCGATCCATGGCGCTGCCAGAGACCCAAACCGACGCTATCGCGACGCGAACCTGGACGTAGAGTAGTGCACGTGTACCGACGCACTTCCTGAGAGGACCGGAAGCAGAACACTGAGTTGACCTTCAAAGGGAAGGAGAAGCTCGTCGACGGCTTCTTCGAGTTGCAGGATGTATTGCCCGAACTCGACCTCACTTCATCCCCTCCTCCTCACTTCACTTCACCTCCTCCACTCATCCTTCCCTTACTCCTCGTGAGTAGTCGTTCTCCTCTTCCTCCTCATCGTCCTCATCATCATGATCTTCGAACCTCGCTCACCCATCTTTCCACTTTCACCTTTAGTCCTCAACCGTCACATCCTCATCCTCTTCATCCTCATTCCCTTCCTACTCCTCCTGTTTCTCTTCCTCGTCCCACTCCTCGTCCTCTTCCTTCTCCGACTCTTCATCACCACCCCTCGCTCCTCCTCCTCCTTCATTCCTCCTACCCGTCCTCCTCATCTTCCTCTTCCTCCCCCTTCTCCTCCTCCTCCTCCTCCTCCTCCTCCTCCTCCTCCTCCTCCTCCTCCTCCTCCTCCCCCTCCTCCTCCTCCTCCCCCGTCTCCGCCTCCTCCTCATCATCATCATCCCCGTCCTCCTCGTCCTCCATCTCCTCCTCCTCCTCCTCCTCCTCCTCCTCCCCCTCCTCATCGTCGTCATCAGCATCAGCATCAGCATCAGCATCATCATCATCATCATCATCATCATCATCAGCAGGAGCAGCAGCAGCAGCAGCAGCAGCAGCAGCATCATCATCATCATCATCATCATCATCACCATCATTCACCATTCACCATTCACCATTCATCATCATCATGATCGCTCCTCCCTGCCCCTCACACTCGTTCCTTCCCATCGCCCTTCGCTCCCACCCACCCACCCGACAACGCGAGAGAGAGAGAGAGAAGCGAGACCACGATCGTGCCCAATCGTATCTTACCTCGCTCCTCCGTCCTCATCCACCCTCATCCTCTTCATAATAAAAAGGAACATGTCGATGGCCTTCCTGACAATTTGGGCGATTGTCGTTTCGATTTCGATGTACATCTTCCGAGCCGCCTCACGGCTAGCAGCCAGCATCCAGGACCAGCGCAGTCGAATCGGCTTGCAGGCTGCGCTTGTTGGTCGGGGGGGATCAAACGTGGTAGCTGCACAGTAAGGAAGAAGAGAAGAAGCCCCCAGGGGGGGGGATTGGCCCTGCGGCCCCTGATGTCTCTCCCTTATCCTCCTGTCTCATCCCTGCAGTGGGCCCCGGAATTGGCGGCAGGGCAGTTTTTCTTGTTTTTCCCGGAAAGGGCTCCGTCCCAGGGTTCTCTTTTAGTAGGTAAACTTGTCCCCGGTGCCATGCGGGAGATGGGCCGGCGGAATTATTTCCTGATCATTTTCGAGGTCAAGGTGGGCCGGCGGAATTAATTGAGAGGATGTCTAAAGCGAAACGCTTGTTTTTCAGAATTTGTTGAGGATGTCTCGAAAGAAACGCTGGTTTTGCAGAGTTGGGGATGTCTAGAGCGAAACGCTTGTTTCCAGAATTTGCTGAGGATTTCTCGAGCGAAACGCTGGTTTTGCAGAGCCGACCGCGACGCGGAAAAGCGCCCCGCGCGCAGGAATTCCGAGGATGTCTCGCGCGTGCCGCGTCCCGCGCGCAGGAATTTCGAGGATGTCTACACCAATTCGTTTGTTTTGCCAGGATGTCCTTGAATTTTGGCAGGACGTCTCGAGCGAAACGCTTGTTTTTCCTAATTTGTTGAGGATGTCTTGAGCGAAACGCTGGTTTTGCAAAATTGGGGGATGTCTCGAGCGGGGGCCTAGTGGGGGGCTAAAATTCAGAGGATGTCTTAAGCAAAATGATTGTTTTCACATCCCGCTCGCAGGAATTCAGAGGATGTCTCGCGCGTGCCGCGTCCCGCGCGCAGGAATGTGGAGGATGTCTCGACTAATTCGTTTGTTTTGCGAGGATTTCTTTGAATTTTGGCAGGGTGTCTCAAGCGAAATGCTTGTTTTTTTCTGATGTGTTGAGGATGTCTCGAGCGGGGACCTCGTGGGGGGCCAGAATTCAGAGGATGTCTCAAGCGAAATGCCTGTTTTCACGTCCCGCTCGCAGGAATTCCGAGGATGTCTCGCACGTGCCGCGTCCCGCGCGCAGGAATTCTGAGGATTTTGACAGGATGTCTCCAGCGAAACGCTTGTCCCCAGCACGTTCCGTAGCGCGTCCCCTTGGCACGTCCCGCGGTGCGTCCCCATGGCACGTCCCTTGGCACGTCGCTTGGCGCATCCCCTGAGACGTTCCGCGTCGCGTCCTCCTGGCACGTCCCCCTGTCAATTAGATCTGGGGCAGCTACCATGTGTTCAGGCAGCTCGAGCTTAAGATCCAGATCGGTTCGGTCAGGACTCGGATGCAAAGGAGGATTCGATCCACGAGGCCATATAGAGCACAATCGCGGTATGGCATATCGCAATTCAGCACGGCGCAGCACAGCACAGATTTCGGCACGGTACATCAAGATCGATACACTCAGCATTGCAACTTGGCACGTTTCTTGGCACGTTCCGTGGGGCGTCCCTTGGCGAGTCCCCCTGGCACGTCGCGTGGCGCGTCCCCTGGCGCATCCCGTGGCACATCCATTGGCACGTTCCGTAGCGCGTCCCATTGGCATGTCCCGCGGTGCGACCCCATGGCACGTCCCCTTTCACGTCGCTTGGCGCATCCCTTGGGACGTTTCGCGGCGCGTCCTCCTGGCATGTTCCCTTGTCCATTAGATCTGGGGCAGCTACCATGTGTTCAGGCAGCTCGAGCTCAAGATCCAGATCAGTTCGGTCAGGACTCGGATGCAAAGGAGGACTCGATCCACGACGCTATAGAGCACAATCGCGCCATGGCACATCGCAATTCAGCACGGTTCAGCACAGCACAGGCCTCGGCAGGGTACATCAAGACCGATACCTTCAGCATTGCATTCGCCCGTCACCCAATCAGGTGTCTTTGAAAACGCTGCCATGTGTTACAGTTCTATATTCCTTTCCGAGTTCGTGGGTCGATCATGTTCCAAAACATGCCATGGGATCATGAAGACAGTACATCGAAGGACGGTTCCCAGAATCGGGGAACAAGTGCTCCGGGATTGGGAATTGGACGAGCACCTGAAATAAGCACGCGAGAAGTGGGAACACACGGCGCCGGTGCCAGCAGACAAGATGCTGCAAACCGATACCGGTAAATACAATGCCGTGTTGTTTCCAGGGCCCAGTCAACTTCTTCCCTCCTCCCTGCTGCCCCACCCCCCGTTCCCCGTCCCGCCGCCGACCCGCCCTTCCCCCCGCGGGGGGTGCGGCAGGAGCGGGACGAGGCCAAGATCATGCGCGGGGTCGCCGAGATCACGCACAAGGAGGCACGCGGAGGGGGGGAGCATCAGAGCAGTAGGAGGAGGAGGATGGGGCGTCGAGGAAGAGGAGAATAGGGGAGAAGCCCTCACATCCCTTCCCACGGCGCTGAGTTTTCTTTATCCGCGAACGCGTGTCATAGCCGACATGCGACTCACGCAGGAGGACCACTTCGTGTCATGCGCAATCGGAAAAAGAGGAGCTGCGTGCACAGGAGGAGGAGGTGACGGGTGAGCAGGCGGATGCGCAGGAGGAAAAGGATGAGGACGAACAGCAGCAGCAGGAACTAAAGCGGAAGGATCGGGAGGGAAAGGAGGACCAGGGGAAGGCGGAGGAGGTGAAATGAGGGGAGCGACAATGACGAATACAGAATCGGGTTCAGAAAAGTGGCCCGCGTTGGGGCGAGACGAACAGCAGCAGGGCTTGGGAGCGGGAGGAGCGGGAGGAACAGAAGGACCAAGGGCAGGCAGAGGAGGGGGCATGGTGGCATTTCCTTTCACGCTACCCCCTCCTGTCCCCTCCCTCCGCCCTCATCATCCCCCCTCCGCCCTCATCCTCCCCCCTTCGCCCTCATCCTCCCCCCTCCTTTCGCCCCCCTCCACCCTCGTTTCACGCTACCCCCTCCGCCCTCATCCTCCCCCCTCCTGTCCCCTCCCTCCGCCCTCTTAGCGCCGACTCACACTGCTCCTCCTGGGGGGCGCAGGCTCGCGCCAGGCGGCGTCTGGCCGCGGCCCCCGCGTCGCCTCCTCCGCGCCTGCCTCGCCGCGCACGGCGACCGCTGCGCAGCACACTCTGCACAGCGGCTGCTGCGCGGCACCGCCGCCCTCGTGCCGCACAGGGGGTGGCCAGCCGCCCAGGCGGGGCGCTGCCTGGGCTGGGCTGCCGCCTCCTACTCCTCCTCCTCCTCCTCCTCCTCCTCCTCCTCCTCCTCCTCCTCCCTCCTCCCTCCCTCCCTCCCTCCTTCCCTCCCTCCCTCCCTCCCTCCCTCCCTCCTATCCTCCTCCTCCTCCTCCTCCTCCTCCTCCTCCTCCTCCTCCTTTTCCTTTTCCTCCTCCTCCTCCTCTTCCTCCTCCTCCTGGCTTACCTGCAGCAATGACGGACAACGACACGAGCACTGGCAATGACATACCGAAGGATCCTGTCGTCGAGCTCTCGGCCCACCGCTCGGGTGGCGACGCGTGGGCTGCAGGCTGCAGGCGAAGACCTGTTGGCCTCTTCTGCCGCTTCGTCGTCGACGATCTGCCGCTGTGCGGGCCAGGACGAGGGGGCAGGAGCAAAAGGGCGAGTATACTTCCCGCCTCCCGAGTGTGTGGGAGAGCGCACTGCAAAATAGGATCCTGTCTGTGGGTGCCGCGCCTGCGTACGCATTCGCCGGTTCGCCATCCAGGGCGGAGAGGTCCTGTGCGCACTGGACCACGGTTGCGGGTCGCCGATCGATGTCGTCCGTCGCGTCGCCGCCGTCCCGTCGTCCGTCGTCGCTACGCTCACTCGCCTGCCGTCCTCGCCGTCGCCGTCGTGTCCTCGGTGTCGTGCAGGTGGCCGCGGCACTTCTCTCCGCCTGGCCCTCGCGCCCCGTCGGGGCGCGCGCGGTGCCGCCTTGCGGTCGGGAGCGTCGGCTCGGCGCGTCGGTCCGCAGGTGGTGGCCCGCCACGCTTCGGCGCGACACCACGCCGGCCACTGCCCCATCCCGTGTCCGAGCGAGAGGGCCCCGAGACAGTCCCACCCTGCCGCCCCACGGAGCGGAGCAGAGCGCTATACACTGTAGGCGATGCTTAAGAAAACCCAAGTTTCCGGCCAGAGTCTCGATTATTCTTAACTTTTCAATGTAAATCCCAAGATTTTAATAGAAGTTCGGGTTTTTTAATTCAAATTCGCAGACTCTGAATTTCTTAACCCATGATTTCTTGAGCATTTCGCAGGGTGTACCCGCTTGCAGGGCACAGCGGGTCGCCGGGGCTGCCGCCGCGGCGCGCCGTGCAGAAGTTGCCGACCGCAGAGGCTCCGAATCCGTCGGCCCCTCCTCCTTCCGCGGGGGCTCACTCCGGCCTCGATCGCCGGGCCGGCCGACACCGCCCCGGGCCGCGGGGCAGTTGCATGGCGCGCGGGTCACTGATCCTCCTCGTCGTCCTCTTTCTCTCCCTCCTCCCTCCCTCCCTCCTTTCTTCCTTCCGCCTTCCTCCTCCTGCTCCTCCTCTCTCTCCCGCTCCTCTTCCCCATCATCATGCTCACCCTCAGTCCTTCCTGCCTTCCTGCCTTCCTCCCTCCCTTCCTCCTTCCCTCCTCTTTTTCATCCTCCTCCTTCTCCGCCAACAGGGGCTAAGACGCTGGGCGGTGGGTTGGCTCATGAGTGCCTCTGTTTCGCGGCGGTGTCTCGCGGCCTTCCCCTGCCAGAGGTCACCGACAGCATGCGGCCCATGGACAAGGTCGAGATGCTCGAATTGCGCGAGTGTTTGGACAAGGCATGCGGGCGCGCGGCGACGAAGGGGTCGACGACGAGGAGTACGAGGACGAGGACAATCAAATAGAGGAGTACGAGGACGAGGACGAGGAGTACGAGGAGTACGAGGACGAGGAGTACTAGGAGGAGGAACAGGAGGATGAGGAGGAGGTCGAAGAAGGGGGAGGAGGAAGGGGGTGCACGACGAGGACATGCAGGATGAAGAAAAGAGTGACTAGGCGTACGAGGTCGAGGGCCAACAGAAGGGAGGAAGGACGGGGAGGAGGAAGAAAAAGCGGAGGAGGAGGAGCAGAAGGAGGGGCGATTGGCCACGGAAGAGCGAGCAGGCGTCCAGCCACGGGTTGGCGAGGCGCGTCGCTGACGCCCGTTGGTGCCGAATGCCTCGCGGACAGACTGCTGAAGATCGTCGCGGCTTCTCAGCAGACGGCCTGCTTGTTTGTTGCCGGTTCCAGTCTCAGACATTCCCTGCTCAGTTTGTCTGTAGTGTTAATCCCCTGTGTTTTTGGAACCTGACCCCGCCGATCTGCGTGAGGGGTGACACCGAATTTCAGAAATGTTGCAAATCCTGTGTGTTTTTGCGCCCTGATCCCGCCGATCTGCGTGAGGGGTGCCACCGAATATCAGAAATGTGGCAAATCCCTTGTGTTTTTGGACCCAGAATCTGCGTGAGGGGTGTCAGCAAATTTCAGAAATGTTATAAATCTCATATATTTTTGGACCCAGACCCCGCCAATCTGCGTGAGGGGTGCCGCTGAATTTCAGAAATGTGGCAAATCCCTTGTGTGTTTTGGACCCTGACCCCGTTGATCTGCGTAAGGGGTGCCACCGAATTTCAGAAATGTGGCCAATCCCATGTTTTTTGGGGACCCTGACCCCGCCGATCTGCGTGAGGGGTGTCAATTTTTACCCGCCCCAGCAATTCAGACAACACGGTTTCTCCATGGTACAAATACCCGTTTAGGGCCTCCCCCCCTCGCGCGGTCCACCAACAAGGAACAGTAAGCAGCAAGAAGCCAACAAGGAACAGTAAGCATCAAGAAGTAAAATTGTAACAGTGGAAACTGGAAGCTGCAACTGGCACAGGAAACTGCGAACCTCTGGCCTACAGCCTGGTGGCCCCACAAGGGGGCCGGCGGATTTTTTTACTGTTTTTTTAATTTGTCGTCCAGAATCTTCCTGTAGGGGGGCATGCCCGACCTATTTGTAAGGGCTCTATACAGTTCTTCCAACGCCCAGTGCAGCGTGCCGGGCGCTCCCGAAGTCGGTGGGCCAGGACTTCGGGGGACACCGCAGGGAACAGCACAAAGACCTCCGATCCAGTGTCCCAGGGCGCCTCGCCGAAAAGGGGGCGTGGAGGCAGGTAGTTCGGGAGCCCCAGTGGGGGATGCATCTGGGAACCGGGGGGGGGTCCGGAGGATGGCGTCGCCCCATGGCTGGATCCGCCTCGACATTCTGGCCAGGATGCACCCCAGGATTCCCCGGGATGCGTCTGGGAGTAGATGTTTGGCCCAGGAGCCTCCTGGATGAAAAGGTACGACGGGAGTTTTTTGGATACTGCCCGGCGTCTGAGAGGCCTTACCAGTCCCCTGGGCCGTCAGAAAACTCTTCAGGACGAAAAGCCGGTCCTGGGGGTATCGCCAAGGAGTCTTGGAGGAGGCAGGGTCCTGAAGGCCTTTTGCGCTGTTCTGGGCCTCCTGGGGTTTTTCCTGGTCCCCGGGACCGTCAACCAAAAAATGTCATTGGGTCAAATGCTGGTCCCGGTGGAAAGCCCCAGGATCCAGGAGCCGTCTGATTCCGTACCACGAGAAGAAGGAGGAAGTGGGATATTTGAGGGGTTCAAGGAGGTCCTGGGCGGTTGCGGGCTGGAAATGTCATCGTCCTCATCCTCATCATGTTGCTCCTCCTGGAGTGGAGTTCAGATTTGCGTACGTGGCCAATCATGTGTCACGCATGGCGGGCGATATGGCACCCTACATCGGCATTGCAATCTCTGGGCATCCCGACGTGCATGTGCCAAAGCGACTGGATATAGTGCAGCTCATCTGGCCGCCAAGAGAGATCTGTTGACCTTCTCTGCCAAACTACCCACCGTGTTCTTCCTGCTGCTGATCTCAGGAGGGAAAGAAACACACAGACATAATTAATCGTCGACTCCCAGGAAAATATGAGAAAGTATGGGAATTGGGGGGAAAGACAAAAACTCAGAAAATATGAGAAAATATGGGGAATCATTTTATTTGTGTGTATTTATTTGTGTGTCCTTGTGCCCCTTGATGATCGCTGGACGGGCTGCGGGTGCGCGCCGCCTCCTCTGGCACCTCGCAGGAGAAGCTGAAGGAAATAGACAGGAACGGCCACTCGCGGCTGCCCGTGTACGACAAGAACATGCACAACATCAGGTCTCCTCCTCCTCCTCCTCCTCCTCCTCCTCCTGCCCCTCCTCCTCCTCCTCCTCCTCCTCCTCCTCCTCCTCCTCCTCCTCCTCCTCTCCTGGGGGATCGAGCTTCAGGGACGTCGGCAGACGGCGGATCCGGTGCTCGGGCCTCACAGTCAGTGGACTAATTTGCCAGTGAGAATTTGCCGTGGGCGGCTGGAGCGCTCGCGCTCGGTAGAAGCGCATGGCTGCAGCCCGCGCCGTGTGCGGCTGGAAACGCTCGCGCTGGGTAAACACGCATGGCTGGAACCCGCACTGTGCGCGGCTGGAACGCTCGCTCTCGGTAAAAGTGCATGGCTGAAACTCACGCCGCATGCGGCTGGCGGCTGGAACACCTTCCCTCGTAAAATGTGAAGGCTGGGTCCTCACCTGACGTAGGGCTTTAGAAATATGAATAAGTTGTGGGGACGGGGGGGGCCTGACGGGCCAGGGGCGGGGGTCCTAGCATTGTATCCACGCCTCGCTCCCAAAGTGGGCAAGCCCGCGCGCTCATCTGTCGGTCAGTCGGTCCGTCGGTCGTCGTCGCCGGTCATCGTCGTCTCAGTCCGTCGGTCGGTCGGCCTGTCGGTCGTCATCGGTCGTCGTCGGTCGTCGCCTCAGTCGGTCCATCGGTCGTCGTCGGTCGTCGTCGTTTCGGTCGGTCGGTTGGTCGTCGTCGTCGGTTGGCGTCGTTTCGGTCGTCGATCGTCGGTCCAAAGACGGAATCCGCCCACGCCCTGGCGCGCTCAGAAAGCGCTCCACTGGAGCCTACGCGGCTACCAATGCAATGAGGTTGAGAACCAGACGTTGGACCCAGAATTTGCCCGATATGACATGCTCATCGAAATTTCACTACCAACACCAGTCGACTGACTGCAAGAAAGGGTTGGGGGGCAAGTAAATACATGAATACCTATACATGTATATATATATATATATGTATATACACATATATATATATATATATAAACACATATATATGTATCTATATATATATATATAGATGTATATATATATATATATATATATATATCCACGTCCACCGCCTGCCGAGGCCCCCAGGAGTTCTATCTCCTGGGCTGTGGTTATGGATAAGACTCCGCCTCGCATTCCTCCGAAGACCCGGACACGCTGCCCACTCCCTCATCCCTCGAAGGAGGAGGAGGAGGAGGGGGAGGCAGAGGAGGAGGAGGAGGAGGAGGAGGAAGGAGGAGGAGGAGAGGAGGAGGGGAGGGGGAGGAGGGGAGGGGGGGGGGGGGGAGGAGGAGGAGGAGGAGGAGGAGGAGGAGGAGGAGGAGGAGGAGGAGGAGGAGGAGGAGGAGGAGGAGGAGGAAGAGGAGGACGACGAGGAGGAGCTCTCCCCTCTCGTGGTCGTCGCCCACCTCCCCGTCGAGCTTCGCGCCTTCTCTCCGGCGCTCTTGCCGCAGAAGACGAGCTCGGGAGACCCAGCGCAATTGTCGCTCCGGCTTTTCGCTCAGCGGGGGGAGAAGTCAAGGCTTAAGTCGGGCTGGTCCCTGCGCCATTGCGTTGCATTGCCTTGCTTAGCTTGTTATCGTATTGCCGGTCCCGCCCCCATTCCTCCCCTCGAATTTGCGCTGGACGTGCAGCAGAAACAGATGATCGCCGAAACAAACCACGCCATGGGCTGCATGTTGATACGGGTGTGTGTGTGTGGCGAATCCGAGACCGTGCTAGCGTTAAGTCGAGCATGTCCCTCTACAGGACGAATATTCCCAAATAGTAGAAAAAATAGCCTGGGGACGATTCTTCTACTAGCTTTGGCTATGTTTGAGCATTCTTCGAGTATTTTTGAGTTTTCGTCCAAAATCCCTTTGTGGAAGGACATGCCCGACCTAAAACAAGGCATTCACAAAAGCAGGTGCTCAATGCTCGAAGAACTTGACGACGACATGGACACGAATGCTTGTTTTTCGTGTCGCTAGGGCCGCCAGGGCCGCCGCTACCGCCGCGGCACGCTAAGTAGACGTTCCCGACCGTAGACTCTCGGAGGTCTGCGCGGATGCCGTGGATCGGCGCTCGACGCCGCATCAGCGCCATTGGCGCTGAAGCGCGCGCCACATGCACAGTGGAGACCCATGCCAAGAAACACCCTGCTTGCCTCCAGGGTGCCCTGGGCTCATTGGGTCTGAATGGTTTTGCTATGGAAGGCGTGACGTTCCCGCACCAGAAATCAGTGGACGTCCCGGGGTCTCAGGATTGGGTGTCTTGTGGAAGGTTTCTTGTGGACGGGCATCCACTGTAGTTATATTCATGGAGCCTCCGTCCAAGTGCACGGTGCTCTCCCCGCAACATTGGCCGTGGCCCTGCACCCGCAAAGGCTTCTCCGCTGCAGCACGTGCCGCACGCAAGACCTTCCCTATTGGGCTTCCGCCCGACGGAACGACCCTCCCCTCTCCAGTGCTCCTTCTCTTGCCTCGCCGTCGCCCCCGGTCCACTGTCTTCCCTCATCCGTCTTCGCTCGTCCGTCAAGGTCTGTCCCGCCACCCGACTCTTTTGAGACAGGGGGGGCCCGGCGCAGGGCAAAGGAATGGGGAGGGGGGGCAGGACGTCAGATCTGGCGCCAGCGCGCCCAGCCTGCGTTCCCCTCCCCCATCAGCCCATCCGTTACCGCCTGTTGCTGTCCAGGGTCCCTCTTCCCGTACAGTGCGTGGGACGGTCCCGCTGCCGTTCGCTCGTCCGCCGTGTCGTGGGGATTTCCACGGCGCGGCGTTGCCAGATTTCATGTGATCCCCCTCCTCTTCGACCTCCTCGTCCTCCACTTCGCCCTCCTCAGCGTCGCCTTATGCTCTGCCCCTCCTCCTCCTCCTCTTCCTCCTCCTCCTTCTCCTCCTCTTCCTCCTCCTCCTCTTCCTCCTCATCATCACACTATCCCGCTTCCTCCACCTCCTCCTCCTCCTCCTCCTCCTCCTCCTCCTCCTCCTCATCTCAGCCCTCCTCGTCTTCCCCCTCCCCTCTCACTGACCAGCCCGGAACATACTCCTATCCCAGATGATTGGCATCGCCTTTTCGGCTTGTCAACCTTAGGGAAGGGGGTAAACTCGGGGCTGGTTAATTACCTTTTCGTCCTCCCGCGGGGGGGGGGGAGGGGGGGGGGCGGGGACGCACCATATGCAGGGAGAGGCGGCAGCGGAAGAGTTGGCGCTACGAGCTTTCGATCCGCGGCTCGCCCAATAATAAGAGGAGTGGGAGGTGATGGCTTGAGCAGGAGCAGGAGGAGGAGCAGCATATGGAGGAGCATGAGCAGGAGGAGGAGGAGGAAGAGGAGGGGCACGACGACGAGAAGGAAGACGAGAACGAAGAGGAGGGCGAGGAGGGCGAGGGCGAGGGTTGGATTGGACACGTCGAGAGCATGGCTGGGCCGAGTTTTAAAAACGAATATGCGCGGCGCTGAAGCGAGAGCCACATTTTGAAAACGACCTGCTCTCCATCTGTGAAGCTCTTGCAAATGTTCAAAACGAATGCGCACGGCGCTAAGGCGAGAACCACATGTTGAAAACGACCCGCCCTCAACCCTTCTGAACTCTTGTAGGTTTTCTGTTTTAACGAATGTGCGCGGCGCTGAAGCGAGAGCCACATGTTGAAAACCACCCGCCCTCAATCCGTGAAGCTCTTGCACACGTGTAGAGCGAAGGCACGGTGCGCTAAGGCGAGAGCCACGTTTTGAAAACGTCCCGCCCTCAGTACGTGAAATGCTCTGCAAATCTTGAAAACGAATATGCGCGGCGCCAGAGCGAGAGCCACATTTTGAAAACGACCCGTCCTCCATCTGAGAAGGTGTTGTCAATTTTGAAGTTTCGGGGCCATAAATGGTGAGGAAGTCTCAGGCGAGACGCCCGCCCCAAAAACGGGCCTCGGGGTGCGACAGGGAGAAGTTATGAATAAGGAGAAGGAATGGAGGAGGAAGAGAAGGATCTGGATCGGGAGGCGGCTCCAGTCCTCCGGGACGATACTGCCACCACAGCAGCAGCATCAGCATCAGAGGGAGAAGGGGAATGGGAACGGGAGGGCGCCAGATTGGAGGAGTTTGGCGCCCTTCTCGGCGCAGCTGGCGCTTCACTTTCCCTTCGTTTCGTGTTTGATACCTCTCGCTTTTGTGTTGTTTTTCTCGCGCTCTCTCTCTCTCTCTCGCCTCTTGGGTCCAAGTTGCAGTGCACTGGATCAGTAGCATAAGAAGAAAGGTATGCACGAAGAGGAGGATTGCGACCTAGGCGCCAGACTCGCCCAGCCTGCTGCCGGACGGAGACAGGGGGGCGCAAGACGGGGGAAGGGTGATGGGGGCGAACACGCGGCGGCGGCGGCCCAGGGGGTTCATCCTCGTGAAAAATTTGATCATCTACGACCCAGACGATATGCTCGAGGTGGGAACACTGGCGCCGCTGATGAAGAAGCCCGTGCTCGTGAGACCGGACCCCCAGCGCTCCATTCGGCAGTTTGCCGACTACGCGTAAGAGGGACTTTTCGCCGGAGTGATCTTTGGTGCGGGCCCAATGGGGCCCCCCGATTGCCGACCGCGATGCGGTAGTTGCGTCTCGCGCGCTAGTTTTTGGTCCCCCCCGCGGGCCCCAAAATGCCGCGCACCAAAGGTCACTCTTACCCAGGGTCACTCTTGTGCGCAGTCGAGACCAGGGCTGGACCTGAACGGTGTTTTCGGTGATTTCGTGGGCCGTTTGCGTTTCGATTTCGTTTTGCGGTAAAGGCGGACTCGAGACAAGAGCGAGGGAAGCCGAAGCGAAAACGAAAAACACCGTTTAGGTTCAGCCCTGGTCGACACTGGGTGCCCGCTCGCGGCCCACGCTTGTCGCACGGAGCCCTCCGCTCCTCGCGCGGGAGACCGCCGAGAGAGCCGCCGGAGACCGCCGGAGGCCGAGGGGCAGCAAAGGGCCAGCGACGCCAGGGGGTGGCCCGCGGCGGTCCCCTCCAGATCCCGCGCTCGTCGGCGCAGAGGGTGCGCGCCTCCTCCTCCTTTTCCTCCTCCTCCTCCTCCTCCTCCTCCTCCTCCTCCTCCTCCATCCTCTCTCCTCCCTCCTCCACCTCCCCCTGTCATCGGCTAGACGTAAGGGTGACCTTTCGCAGGAGTGACCTCTGGTGCTGGCCCAAATGGGTCCCCCAATCGCCGAACGCGCTGTGATATCAGCGGCTTGCGCGTTCGGGTTTGGCTGCCCCGCGCGCCCCCCGAAATGCCGCGCACCAAAGGTCACTCTTACCCAGGGTCAGTGCAGAGGTGCGTGCCTCCTCTCTCCGAGGCGGGAATTTATGCAGGACCTCCGCCTGGACATATTCGGCCCCCCGGGGGCCGAAATGTATCCATAGCCACCGCCCGCTGGGGCACCAAGACGTCGGTTCCCAGGCGGCGGATGTGGATAAATCCCCGCTTCGCACTCTCGCGAGGTCGGCTTTCCAGCTGTCGTGGGGGTCCCTTGAGGTCCTGCGCGGGGAGGTGTGTGGGGGAGGGGCATGGGGGGGAGGGGCGAGGGGGGCAGGCAGAGAGGCGGGGCGAGGGAGGATCGAGGAGGCGCCAAAACGTGGATGGTGAGGCGCGCTGCTTCGCGACGGGCCACGGCTCCATGCAGAGTCGACGCGCTCCGCCGCCAGATCGGGCAGCACTGGCGCCATGCTGCGCCAGATCCACGGATCCCAGATCCATGATAGCGCGTGCCCGAGAAGAGGCGGAGGAGGAGGGAAAAAAACACGGACACAATTAATTGTCGATTCCCCAAAAAGTATTGGAAAATATGGGAAGTGGGGGGAAGACAAAAACCCGGAAATTATTGGAAAATATGGGGAATCCTGTTAATTGCGTTTATTTATTTATCTGTATGTCCCAGGGCCCCTTCAAAGAGGCGGAGGAGGAGGGAGGGAGGCAGGGAGGCGCGGACGCTGGAGGAGGGGAGGAGGGCGGAGGCGCCCGTGCTCGCGCCGGAGACCGCCGCGCCGGAGACCGCCAGAGAGAGGCCGCGGGAGACCACCGAGGGGCACAGAGGGCAGCGACGGGCGCACGGTCGAGGCCGCCGCCGGCGGCCGCGGTCGCTGCTCGCGGCGGTGCCCCTCCGGAGTTGGCGCCCGCCCGTGCAGGGTGGCGCGCTCCTCTCGCAGGGCGTGCTCCCGGCTGCCTTTGTGGGGATCTCCCTGTGGGGCCCCGCGTCCGCTGTGAGGGTCTGTGGCTGTCAGCTTGAAGTCGGGCCTGTCCCTCTACAGGAATATTCAAAGGTAGTAAAAACAAATAGTCTGGGGACGATGTTTTGACTATGTTTGACCATTTGGGAATATGTTTGATGATATTTTGCCAGAAATCCGCCTGTAGGGGGACGTGCCCGACCTAATGTCAGCTGTTCTTCGCCATTGCGTTGCATAGCTTGTCATCGTACTGCCGATTCCGCGCACACGCCTCCCCTCCCAATGTGCGCTGGACGAGCAGCAGAGACAGATGATCGCCGAAAGAAACACGCCATGGGCTGCATGTTGATACAGGCGTGTGCGGCGAATCCGAGATCGTGCTCGCGTTAAGTCGGGCATGTCCCTCTACAGGAGGAAAATGCAGAAATATTAGAAATAGTCAGTGGACGACTTTCATTCCTCACATCCGAAGTGGGGTTCTTGTTTTCTCTGGACACCCATCATCATCATCATCACTCATTCCTCACTCACTCACTCATCATCCCTCACACACTCAGTCACTTACTCACTCACTCACTCACTCACTCACTCACTCACTCACTCACTCACTCATCAGCACTCACATATGATGATGAGGAGTGTGCGCGTGAGAGAGTGTGATGATCATCATCATCACCAGTCAGTCAGTCACTCACTCACTCACTCACTCGCCTTGGGCCTCGTCTGTGAGTGAATTGCGAGGAAGTCTCAAGCGGGAGCCCCCTCCCTATGGGGCCCGCGGATCATGTTACTAATCCGAGCGGGTCATCCAATTCTTGTAAGTGTCGCCACTTTTGGGCTCTCGCGCTGCGAGAACGCCATTCCCAGGCCACATCTGTGAGTGAATTGCGAGGAAGTCTCAAACGGGAGCCCCCTCCCCATGGGGCCCGCGGATCATGTTACTAATCCGAGCAGGTCATCAAATTCCTTTAACTGTCGCCACTTTTAGGCTCTCGCGCTGTCAGAACGCCATTCCCAGGCCACATGTGTGAGTGAATTGCGAGGAAGTCTCAAGCGGGAGCCCCCTCCCTATGGGGCCCGCGGATCATGTTACTAATCCGAGCGGGTCATCCAATTCTTGTCATTGTCGCCACTTTTGGGCTCTCGCGCTGCCAGAACGCCATTCCCAGGCCACATTTGTGAGTGAATTGCGAGGAAGTCTCAAGCGCGGGAGCCCCCTCCCCATGGGGCCCGCGGATCATGTTACTAATCCGAGCGGGTCATCCAATTCCTTTAACTGTCGCCACTTTTGGGCTCTCGCGCTGCCAGAACGCCATTCCCAGGCCACGTTTTGAATGTCCAGAGCCAACCGTAGGCCACTTCGTGTTCTTCGTGCTCCCAGAACACCATTCCCGGGCCACATTTTGAATGCCCGGAGCCAACCGTAGGCCACTTCGTGTTCTTCGTGTTCCCAGAACACCACTCCCGGGCCACGTTCTGAATATCCGGAGCCAAAACAGGAGGGCGAGGTCGGGGGCAACGTAGGGAGCGAGGGGAGGGCCCGCGCCAGGGCGAGAAGAAATATACGCAGAAGAGACAGCCAGGACGCCTCACCAACCACGAGGACGACGGTGAAGGCTTTTTCCAGATTCGCCTAGAGGATTCTCATGTGGGGTCCTTCCGTCGGAGTAATTTCTAAAACTAGTTTTGACAATTCCGAAAAATTGTGTTGACTCTGTTTCATTCGTCGCCCAAAATTAGCCTATCGGGGGACACTCCCGACCTAAGATAAGCGACGGGTCACGTTTCCATGGACATCGCAGATTTCCGCACGGCCGCATTTTGGGGAAGGCACCTCCCCCGATCCATGGATTTGGCGACCGCGCGCCAAATCCATGGATCGCGAATCCATGTTTGCGCGCCCCCGACTTCGTGGGGTTTGTGCAGATCGTCTCAGGGCTGGCTTCGCTTCCTGTGGGACAGTCTTGGGGGTCCCTCGGGGCCATCTTCAGTCGTCTTGGGGCTCTCTTGGGTTGTCTCAGGGCCCTCTCGGACAGTATTGGGGCTGGGGGGTCGCTTGAGGTCCTCCTGGGCGGGCCTTTTTAGGCCGTCTTGAGTTCCTCTAGAGGCCCTCTTAGGACTGCGTGGGGCTCTCTTGAAGCCTTCTAGAGGCCCTCTTGGGTCTCTCAGTGAGCCCCCCGGGCTGTCGAAGATCGCAATTAGAGCGATCGTCTACCGAAAAACGTGGAAAACGAAACCCTTTGAACAACTGCGGGGGAGCATGTTTGTTTGGCGTGCTGGGGGCGTTCGGGAGCCTCTTGGAGGCCTCTTGGAGCTCATTGGGCG
This sequence comes from Prorocentrum cordatum, assembly GCA_963575745.1. Taxonomy (NCBI): domain Eukaryota; class Dinophyceae; order Prorocentrales; family Prorocentraceae; genus Prorocentrum; species Prorocentrum cordatum. The sequence goes on along the minus strand of CAUYUJ010006703.1, from coordinate 4,874 downwards.
CTTCTGAGGTGCTGCCCTGCTGAGGCGATGTTTGGTCACCTTGGCGGCCGTAGTTCAGGAGGGGAAAACACACAGACACAATTAATCGTCGACTCCCCGGAAAGATTAAAAAATATAGGAAGTGTGGGGAAGACGACAACCCAGAAAGTATTTGGAAATATGGGGAATCCTGTTATGTGCGTCTATATATTTGTATGTCCCTGGGCCCCTTCATTAGTGGTCTTCGTGGGCAGTGTTGGAGGCCCCGAATATTAAAAAATAGTCTGGGGACGATTATTTGACCAGTTTTCAAAAGTTGGGGGTATTTTGTTTTCATGTGTTATTGCTCCCCCCAACAAAAAGTGCCTGTAGGAGGACATGCCCGACCTAATCCTAGAAGAGGGACGGGTCATTCAGAAGTCTATCGGATACACACCAGGGGGCACCTGCAAATTCTACCACGCTTCCATGTGCCGGGGGAGGGGGGGGGGGGGGGGGCGCGGTGGCGGATCGGCTTGAATTGCGGTGCGCCGTTGCGCCTGTGACGAAACCCAGGGGGAGGTGTATTCGAACCTGCCCCCTCCCCGTCCTCCACTCCCCCCCCCCCTCCCCCCTCCCGTCGCCTCGCCCGCCCCTCCTCCCCCCCTCCCACTCCCCCCTTCCCCCTCCCCCCCCCTCCGCCATCCCCCCCTCCCGTCGCTCGCCCGCCCTCCTCCCCCTGGGCCTCGCGCGTGCCCCCCGGCGTGCCCCCTCCCCCCCCCCACCCCCTCTCTTTCTGTTTGGGCACGCGTGGCGGGGCGGGGCGATCAGTGGTGGGGCGGCGGGGGCGTCAGAAAAGAGGGCCTCCTCTTCCTCCTCCTCTTCCTCCTCCTCGTCCTCCTCCTCCTCTCTCTCCTCCTCCTCCTCCTCCTCCTCCTCCTCCTCCCCCAGCTCCTCCTCCTCCTCCCTCCTCCTCCTCCTCCTCCTCCTCCTCCTCCTCCTCCTCCTCCTCCTGATCCTCCTCCTCCTCCTCCCCTGCCCCCCAGCGGGGCCTTTTTAGGGCCCCAGGGGGGAGGCTCTTCGGGCCTCTACAAGCGCACCCCCGGCGCGCGCGCAGAGGCGCGCCCCAGTCCGCCAGGGCATGAAGCTGCTGGATCTCCTGAATCAGTTCCAGGAGGAGAAGACCCACTTCGCCATCGTGACGGACCAGCCCGAGAGGGTCAAGGAGGCGAATCTTCGCGGCGTCCCAGTCGTCCATGGTTGCCCAGGGTGCTCGATCGACTCGGCCAAGCGTGCCGTTGTCTGCCCTTGGCATCGGGTTCGGTTCCAGCGCGCAGACTTTCCAAGGGGGGGAAGTCCCTGCTCCAGGGATGGCGTCTGATATTCGATCGCTTCACCTATTTCAGCGGTTAATCCGTTCACGGTGGAGGTCAGCTTTTGCACATGGATGGCCATCGGGATACGTTCAGTTGCGACCCGCTGGATTGATTCACCAGCGAAATAGAAAGTCGCAGCCATCGTGCATGCTTTTGCCCCTTGTTGCCACCACTTTCTTACTACACCGCCTTGCGTCCTACCACCTGTGTGGACCCGTCTCAGAAGCAATCCTTTTGCAAATCGTTTCCCGCACACTTGTTGCCTCGTAAGGCTCAGGCAGAAACCATGGTGTCTGCAAATCAGCACTCCCGGAGGATGCCGAGTTGTAAGTTCTGCCCCACGGAAGAATCCTCAACATGATTGGAAGAGCAAGGAACGGCAGCAACAGGCACAATGTGACGGAGGTGGACAATCCAGTTGCCCCCGATAATTCCGCCACCGTGCCAGCGCAGCATTCTGGGTGGCAATTTGTTCAAGAAGGCAAGGGGGTCTGCTGCGGGCCTGTTGGGGGCAGAAGGCTCGAATTCTGGCTTCGTGGTCTCACTCTTGGGGCCGACTTGGGGCCTTCTGGGGCAAGCGTGGCCCTCCTGGGCCGTCTTGGAGCCCTGCGGGGCCAGTTTGAAGCTCTTTGGGGGGGGGCATCGTGTGCCGTCTATGGGGGGGTCTTGAGCGTCTCTTCGGCCGTCTTGGATCGTCGGAAGCTAGAAAGGGGGAGCACCCCAAAGCATTGAAAAGGCTAAGGAACGTCAATGTCGCGTGCCTCTCGGGGCCCTCTGGGTGGCATCTCGGAAGCCTCTTTTGGCCCTCTTGGGGCCTCCTGAGCCCTGTTGGGGCGGAAGGCCTCGAATTAGAGGTTCGTGCTCATCTTCCAGGGCCCTTCTTGGTGCCGTTGTGGGGCTCTCTCAGGCATTCTCAGTGCGCCTCTTCGGCCGTCACCGGCGAGCCCTCTTGGGGGCCTCTTGGGGGCCTCTTGAGCCGCCTTGGGGCAGTCATGGTGGCCTCGTGGGTCGTCTCGAGACGTCGGGAGCTCGAAGAGGCAAGGAGCCCCAAGCAAAGACACGCTAGAGAACCACGATCAGCAAGGATCTGTGCCTCTCGAGGCCCTCTCGGGGAGGCTCTCGGGGCCATCCTGGGCTCTTAGGGGGATGCCAGCAAGGAGGAGGGCAGAGAGGGGGTGCGCGCGGCAGAACGAGCGGAGGGCGAAGAGGCCGTGGAGGAGGAAGGGGGGAAGAGAGAAAGAGAGAGAGAGAGAGAAAGAACGAGAGAGCGAGAGATAACACAAAAGAGAAGAAATAACGGATAGAGAGAGAGAGGGAGGGACGGAGGGATACTGGTTCAATACGGATATGTTCTATGTTCTTGTGCGGCGGGAGGACGCAGCAGGGCCAACATGTTGATCTGCACGCCCCCACACGCACACGCATACAGTCTTCACACCTGTGTATATGTAGACATGTATATCATAGTGATAGAATGATTACGCGCAAACATACATACGTGCTTGTATAATGTAACCCTGCGCGTGCTTATGAATCGTTCCTGCTCTTCCTGCGCACCCGTATGTTTTTGCCGTTTGGGCAGCAGGATCGGCATATCAAGCCAAAGTATTGCAAGGTCTTCGTCTGCTTCATTCACCAGCGCCCATGATCACGTCCACCTTCCCCTCGTTTTTTTTGAATCTCCACATCCTTCTCCGCATGGTATTGCTCGCTACCTCCATTCCCATGTTCCCCCTTTTCCTCCCTCTCCCACATCCAAGTTTGATATAATCAGAGTGAGGGGCCGAACGGTCATTCACTGTCCTTGGGTGCGTGGCTGAAGTGGGGTTCGCGGTGCGGGGTGCTGTTACGTTGTTGTTTGGTGTCATCTTCCCACTCGCGATCCACCCAAGACCCGCCCAAGACCAACCCGAGACCAACCCGAGACGCACCCGCGGGCGCAAAGTTGGTCGCGGGTGGGTCGCGGGCCGGGTCGCGACAACAACAACGCAACACAACGCAACGCAACAACAATCCGTTCCGCGGAGCCGCACTTGAGCCACGCACCCAGGGACAGTGAATGACCGTCCGGCCCCAACATTCTGACATATTACCAGTTTTCCTTTTTCTCTTTTCCGCATCCATACCCCATTTCTTCATCCCTTCTCCCTACCTCGCTTCCCCCCTCCCCCTCCCTCGACTCTGCCCTGCCCTACTTCCTCGCCCCCTCTGCCACTATCATTTCCTCCACCTTACTCCGAACTCCCACTCCGTCCTCCCCCAGTTCATTATTCTTCCCTCCTCCCTCCGGTGTGGTTCTCCCTCCTCCTGCTCCCTCATTTGCCCTCCTCTTCTCGCCTCCCTTGTCGCCCGCTTCCTCATCCTCCCTCCCCAGTCTTGCCTCCTGCCTCCCCCCTTTCCTCCCCCCCTCGATGATCTTCAGGGCGTGTCTCAGCCCAGCGTGTGTTGGCCCCGTTCATCGTCACAAGCAGCACGCAGCCCGTGCTGGCCATCATTGGTTATGCTGCCTGCGTCGTATGGAAGGGCTTCGATGGACAAGCACACGTTGGCGCTAGCACGCGTTCTGAGGATCATCGCCCCTCCGCCGCCCAGGAAAAGAGAGAGGGAGGAGGAGGAGGAGGAGGAGGAGGAGGAGGAGGAGGAGGAGGAGGAGGACGACGAGGAGGACGAGGAGCACGAAGAGGACGAGGAGGAGGAGGAGGAAGAGGAGGAGGGAGGAGGAGACACGAGGAGGGAAGAGGAAGGAGGAGGAGGAGGAGGAGAAGGAGGAGGGGGGAGGAGGAGAGGAGGAGAGTGAGGAGGAGGGAGGAGGAGGAGGACGAGGAGGACGAGGAGGACGTGGTGGACAAGGAGGATGTGGTGGACGAGGAGGACGAGGAGGACGTGGTGGAGGAGGAGGAGGACGAGGAGGACGAGGAGGACGAGGAGGAGGAGGAGGAGGAGGACGAGGAAGAGGAGGAGGAGGAGGACGAGGAGGACGAGGAGGACGAGGAGGAGGGAGGAGGAGGGAGGAGGAGGGAGGAGGAGGAGGAGGAGGAGCACCTCTGGATCGCGGAGGCCCCCATCGCGAAGCGTCCCTGGCCTTCTGAGCGGGTTAGCTTGAAGTGGCTCAACGGCCTGGTCAGAGGAGGTGTCTTGGTGGGATCTGTATACCTTGTCTCTGGAGGCGGGCTTAACGACGCGTCCTTCGGGATCCTGAAGTAGCTGGGCGAGGCCTTGAAGGCCCTGGGCCAGCCCTTCATCTTCGGGGGCGACTGGAACGTCGAGCCCGCGGAGCTTTCGGAGTCTCAACCAGCCCGCATTGGGCCGTGCAGCTGGAGCTGTCTGGGGCCCCAGCTTCGATTCAGCTCCCGTCGCTTCGGTTGCCCTGGCAGTTCCCCTTGGACCTCCCGATAGGGCCGGGACTGGATAGCCTTTAACTGGAGCACTGTCCGAGAGCAACTCGTCTAGATCACGTCGGAGGGGGACTTGTTCAACGGGTACCTAGCCTGCTGCGACTTGGCGGAAGCAGAGTTGTCGCGCCTCCATGGCCACTCACAG